>JANHAO010019643.1:0-13140 GCA_026873985.1 Saraca asoca
ACTTACTTTTTTGCCATCTCTTAAATTTGCAACATCCCTTAAAGTATCACAAAAATTCATAAATACGTGTTTCTCCATTCAAAAACTCTCATAACATCTAGCTTCATGACTAGCCAAGAATTCAAAAATATACATCTTCCCAATCAACCTAGAAGTCCTACATGGTGTCTTGCTAACAAAACTTCTCTCATATTCCATGATTAGTGTAACCATAATTAAATCTCCCAATTCATCATCTAAGTCACTTGAATCTGTGCTACTTTTAGTGCTTGAACTATAGGTGGATTTAGATATTGACATATTTACCTGCTCCAATAAATAATAAATTAACTAATGTCAATAATATAAATCATTCAAATACATTGAACAAAGACAAGTTTAGTAACATAAGTTAATACAAAGTCACGACATTTAAAACGTAACACAAAGTAAATACAAACAATACATAACACAAACTCAATTCAAACAATACAATGTTTAAAACATAAAAAGTCACATATTCAAATAAATCATCCAATACATACTACTCAAGAGATGCTAGCTAATCCTTTCTTCTAAAGGAAGGCATCTTAATAAACATGCATCTCTAATCCTCATCTTTAAACTTCGTCAATACATTATTGTACATTTTATTTGAAACATCTTCCATGGAGTCTAGCAATTCCATGCATGCATTTATAGAATAAGGATCAGACATTGGACTAGTAGCTTGACTAGCTTTTGTTTTATATCGGTCAGCCTTAGCTTTAGATGCTTCTATCCTTGCACTCATGTTTTCAGTCCACTAGCTCAAAGCTGCTTCTAATTTCTCAAATCTTGAACTCTTTAACTCTTTATGTCGGCGCTCACTTAAAGACCCAATGGCTTTCTTTTTCTTACTAACTTCTTTTAAATCATCACCTTCAACATCAGCAATATGTTCATCAATATGTACCCCCTTGGAAAGAAAGTCTTCCTCTAATTGATTGTCCTCATCTGAGATTGGTGGCTTTCGAGTAAGGGCTTGACTTAATTTAGTAGTTGCTATGCTAGTATAGAATATTTCACCAAGGATATCATAATCATGCTCAAATCCTTGTTTCCTAAATTGCTTGTAGTACCTTCTTGTTGACGGTAAAATCTAGTTCAGTGGATCCAAATTTTAGTCAACAGGAGTAGTTCAGCAATACCCCAAACTACAGGAATATAATGCAAGTGAAAACAGGAAAATGAAGAGGAAGAGGAGGAGGAACATGGAATTTTATCGTGGTTCGGCTAAAGCTAGTTTACTCCTATGTCCACAGTGATTTGTATTCACTATTGAACGACGTTTTCTCCATGTGGTTTGGAGTTACAATCGGAGCTACAATCACAGTGTTCTCTCACTATTATGGTAGAGTTTATGCATGCGATTTTTCACTATATATCTTATAGTGGTCTCCTTCTATTTATAGAAGAGGGGAGGGTTACAAGTGCAATTTGATAGATAGCAAAATAATTATTTTCACCATATTAGGCATTTAATGCTAGGCGTAGGTAATTAATGTTAGGCAAATCATTGTCGAACTGTAGATGCCTGATGTGTCGATTTTGGTGGCTGATCTGTCAGTTAGGAATGCATGCTTCCAGCTACTAATTGGACCCCCGTTCATATGCTCAGCTTGCTAGCTTGGTGACCTGAGGTTGCATTAAGCGACCTGACGGTCGTGTCAGTTGATGTTGCTACGTTCGTCCAGTAGGTCTCCTTGGGGATAGTAATGATGACATGCTCTGATTAGTGAGCTGGAGTCTTAAGCTTGCACCCATCGAGTTGATATCTCTTCTGAGCGACCTTAGTTGCTTATATGGTTTGGGCCTCTCTCGGTTGGACTTGTCTCCAGTTGGGCCTTGGCCAGCCCAATTTGTGATGTCTGAAAAATTCCTATAACATAAGCCCCCCAACTCTCAGTTCATTTTGCAAACTGAGAGTTGTAGTTTATTGGCATATCATAGTTACTGGTTTATTCCAATTCTTGAGCTTTGGATCTTCTTGTAAATTTTGCCTTGTTGGAAAAGGTTCCATAACAAAACTTTTGAATAATATTTGCCTTTCCCCAAGCACATCGTGTTGGAGATTTTGTAGGTTGTAGATGATAACATGGGTAATTCCTGCAAACTTGATAATCGTTAGACAAAATGAGCGTTTGATGGGTCAATTGACCCTAAACAATGCTGATAAAATTCATATATATATGTATATAGGCTTGAGCCCATAAATCATAATTTAAAGGATATGTCTCATGTTAAACGACTAATCAATTGCATTAGCTTGTCTTGGTTGGTGACGAATCTGAGCATGCATTAGGGTGCTTGAGGACTTTCATTAGCATGAGACAGGGTTCCCACATAGATCATTCGAGTGTGCTTTGGTTCGCACAAGAGTTTGGTGCTTGAGTACTTCTTGGATGCGAAGTCTTGATAGACTGCACTAATGCACCTTAGCCCACACAAGCGTTTGGTGCCTGAGGCACTTGTCGGACATGGCATCTTCGTATTATCAACATAAGGGTTTGGGGTGTAAAGCACTTCTTGAACACGAGGTCTTCAGCATTGTCCGCGCAGGACTTTGGTGCTCGAGGCACTTCTTGGATGTAGCATGCGCAAGAGTTTGGTGCGTGGCTAGCACTTCTTAGAAGTGGAATATTGGTATTATCCGTGCAAGAGTTTGGTGCTCAGGGCACTTCTTGGACGTGGCCTGCACAAGAGTTTGGTGCATGGTTAGCACTTCTTAGATGTGGGATTTTGGTATTATCCATGCAAAAGTTTGGTGCTCAAGGCATTTCTCGGACGTGGCCGGTGCAAGAGTTTAGTACGTGGCTAGCACTTTTTGGATGCAGGATTTTGGTATTGTCCGTGCAAGAGTTTGGTGCTCGAGGCACTTCTTGGATGCAGCCTGCATAAGAGTTTAGTGCGTGGCTAGCACTTCTTAGACACAAAATTTTGGTATTGTCTGTACAAGAGTTTAGTGCTCGAGGCACTTCTTGGACGTGGCCCATGGCTATCACTTCTTGGATGCGAGATTTTGGCATTATCCATGTAAGAGTTTGGTACTCAAAGCACTTCTTGGACGTGGCACGAGCTGGGAGTTCCAGCCCGTCGCTTGCGATCTACAATCCTGTGAGCCATTTGGCATGCCTTTGCAAGCTTTGCCTGTGACTCTTGGGTTTTTGCTATTAGCCTGTCATAATTACTCCTACTTTTGATAGGCATGCATGGCATGCTATTATCAATCCATTGCTGGCATATGTTGAACCGTTAGATCATGGGTAGCTGATGGGTTTCCAAATCTAATGGTGGCGATGCTTGTCATATGAATTGAGGGGACTCTCTTCTCCCTCTCATGTTGCCATTTGAAACTGAAGCTCCCAAAGCTCTTCTTGTTCATCCTCTGCTAGTTCTTGTAACTGCTCTCTATTGTTGTCGACACTGCTCTAGCCTTCTAGCTATTGTTCGGGTCCTACTCATCGAAAAACTCTTTCGCATTCATTTTGGACCTTCTGCTTTAATTAACCATGGTGAGTCTTCTTTATCCTTGTGATTTCTGGCTTTTTTTTGTTTTATTAGTTGTATGAGACTTGTTCATTCTTAGCTAAAGATCTGAAATCCTAGTTGAAATTGTTTGCCAGTGGATTTTGTTTTTGCTCAGTCTGATTTGTAGTAGACTCTAGGGTTTCTAATTACTACTTTGAGCTTTGTGCTTGTTTTCTGGATTTTCTGGTTCAATTGTTAAATCTTCTTCATTCGCTGGAGTCAAGGGTCTTTAGACGTGGTGACTTGAGGTGTACATGGCCTGTCACATAGGAAGCTATCAACTTTAGTCCTTTAGGTAGGGTCCGCTTACTACAACCTAACCAGTTCTTTTTTCTTTATGTAGATGAGCACAGGTCATGGACATCATTGTCACCAAATTAGGAATGAAAACGATGAACCTGGCTCCTTAATTTAGAGTATCGAGGTGGTGTGACACCTTGATGAAATGACCTTGCAGAGTGGTGAGATAGTTAGGGACTTTACCACATATCTCGACCTCACGAGGGGCCAGGAGGTTGCTATAGGTCAGTAACCTTTCGATCGACAAGTATTCAACTTATATGTTTTGTTTGTCCACTATCGTGATCTCCAGACTATGATCCGGACATGTCAGTTCCCTTAGGGATGTTGCATCATGGTGCCCACGCAAGATGATCACACTTCTTATCTACCTCGGGGGTTCATTACTATTAGCTCCCCAGACCTTGCTACAGGACTTAGGTTTCCGGTGCAACCAATCTTCCAAAACAAAGTGAAGCTTAGCCTATTCCAGCTTTCCTCCAATTCCTATGCCAGCTCACCTCCTTGGCATTAGAATACTTGAAGAACAACCTCCCACGATCGTCGACGAAGGTCCTGTGCTACCTTTATAACATTAGGAGCATAAGCTTGGTGGATGGGATCTATTACCTTTTAGCTCAACCAACTGAGCACAAGAGGATCCTGCCACATGGAGATGCGAAAGGAAAGTCCAACGCGGGGATTTATAAAACCTGCTGGTTTTAGATTTTGTGTCCATCCTTGTGCAACCTTCAAAACTTTAGTTTTGTTCTTATTCCTAGTGAGTGAGCCAAATTCATACGGGTTGAATGATTTATTCATATTTGTTTCTCCAATTCTGACTTATGCCTCTTTTTGTAGATGGGATCGGCAAGTACCCAACTCTCAGGGCTGAGGAACTTGAGGTGTTGGACAAGCTTGCGATCGCAGATGTCATCGAGAACACCTTGTGATTTGATGAACCCCTCTTTTACTTACATGAGCTTGTCCTGGCTCTAGGTACAAAGCTTACCACGGAGATAGGAATTCGTTGAGTGTAGGAGGTTAGCCCGATGAATTTTAATGAATACGAGGGCATCATGAAGCTCACTCTTGCGATGCCGCCACCCAACTTTGACGACAAGGGGACTTCACTGGTTCCTGACACTAGCATGGATCCTGTTACCGAGGTTTAAACCTCAGCCCAAGCAATAACTCCTTCCTAGGAGCTGGTTCCTACCTCATAGCCTAATGTGATCATTACGACTGGAGCCGCCACCCCCTCTGAGCCCCCTACCAAAAAACACAAGATGGACAAAGGAAAGAAGAAGGTGGGTGCCTGTAAATAAGCTGTGCCTAAGGTCAAGGTCGTAGAGCAATCTATTAGGCCTAACTCCAAGACCAAAGAGTATTGTAACATCCTCGTAGACAGCATTGATTCGATCTTGAGTTCTCGAAACAGGATTTTAGTGTTGGAATTAGAGAATTTCCTTATTGAGGGATTGGTGGGCTGTGCGTCCCTTTACAGCCTGGTGGTAAGTACTGTCTCCTTACCCTGGTTCTTCATATCCTTCTTTGTAAACTAACTTGATTATTTGGTTCTTCAGAACTTGCTTAAAATGATGAAAATAGACGAAGAGCTCTAGGTTTAAGATGAGGAGAAGGCAGAACTTATGGACAAGCTGGCCACAGTCACTACTGAGGTGCTAGAGCTGAAGGAAAGCTCGAGAATGCTAAGGTCACCCTATCTCGTGAAATGACATACTGTGAGGTTGTTACATTGAACCTCGACATCATAACCAATGAGTTGGCAAAGGCAAGAATAGATCTAGATATCGCTCATGAACAAGCTGAGTGGGCAATGCAATAGGCTTAGGCCGCAGATGAGTGAGCTAGATGCAGCGAGCTGAGGTTACCTTAAAAGAGTCGGAAGTGGCCAAGAGGGATGCTGCTCTTAGGGATGAGGAGGTTGCTAAAGTTAAGGCGGAGATTGCCTCTCTGGTTGCGAAAGTGGCAAAGAAGGTAGAGTCTAAGACTTACGCTGCCTTCCTTTTCACCTTGTGACAACATCATCCTAAGCTGGATTTTTCCTTTTTTGGTGAAAAGCCCTTGCGGTTGTGGAGCACTACAAAAAGAGGGTAGCCAAAATTGGTTCTTGCAAGAAGCATCTGGAATCTGCAGTTAAAGCTTCTCCTACTGTGAATACTACTCAAGAGGAGAGTAGCTCGCAGATCCCGGATGCTACTGCAGATCAAACGATGGATGACCTTGCTATTCCTCTTACTGGTTTTTCACCTCATGAAGGCTCAGCTCCTGTGGGCCTGACCCCTTAAGCTAGGACTTTTGTAAATCTTTGTATTTATTTTTGAGGCTTTGTACGAACTCCGCTTCTTTAATTGAATTTATGCAATATTCTTGTTTACCCCCTTTTTTTTGACTCCATAATTGGCTACTCCATAAGCACGACTTTGTAAAATTTTGCAAGAATGAGGGCTCAATGAATGGTGATCTAGTTAGCTTTCTGTCCCATACATTGTTTACTTTTCACATGAGGCTTTGTCAAAATTTTATTCAGAAACAATCAAATATATACATAAAAATTCAGGGGAACATTTACATGTGTTTCACAAATTTGAGTAATTTATAAAATTTGGACTTTCACGGGTAATACGGGCAAATATGATCGGTGTTCCAAGCTTGAGGGAATTCTATTTCATCCATATCCGCCAGATGATAAACCCTATGACCAAGGACTTTCTTAATAAGGTACATGCCTTCCTAGTTCGGCCCTAGGATCCTCTCATTGGCCTTGCGAGGGCCAGGGAGGATTAAGCATAGAACAAGATTGTTGGGTTTATAACTTCGAGCTCAAACTCTTCGATTGTAATATTGTGTGACCCGCTGCTAGTAGGTCACGATCCTGAGGCGAGCTTTTTCCCTTGTCTCTTCTACAAGGTCCAAATTCACTGGAAGCAGTTGGTTGTTGGTCTCTGGATCAAAGGCAATCCTTCACTATGATGTGACCTCAAGTTTCACAGGAATCATTACTTCGGATCCATAGACCATCATGAAAGGAGTTTCTCCTGTAGCGCTACAGGCTGTAGTCTTGTAAATGCAGAGCACTTTTGGTAGTTCGTCTGCCTATGCTCCCTTTTTAGCATCCAATTTCATCTTCAAGATATGTTTGATTATCTTGTTGACGGCTTCTACATGCCCGTTAGCCTATGGATGGTCTACAACGAAAAAGCTTTTTACAATCTTGAGATCATCGCAGAACTTGAGGAACTATTCGCTATTAAATTGAGTCCCATTGTTAGTTACAATTTGTTGAAGGACTCCAAATTTGTAAATGATATTATCTCATATGAATTTTTTAATCTTTGTAGAAGTGATCTCTGCAAGCTCCCTCGCCTCTGCCCATTTGGTAAAATAACCTCCAGCTACCACCACGTACAATTTCCATGAGCAGTAAGGAGCGATCCTATTAAGTCCATGCCCCAGATCGCAAAGGCCACAAGCTTACCATTTGTCGCAGGTAGGTTGGCAGGGTTTGTAGGATCTTCACGAATCTCTAACACTTATCGCACCTCCTAATGAGCTCGGTGCGTCCTATTTCATTGTGGGCTAGTAGAACCCTTGCTAGAGAGCCTTTTGGGCTAGAGATAGCCCCCAGCATGATTTTCACAATGGCCAGCATGGATTTCTTCTAAGACAGTGTCACAATCGGGGCTGTTAATGCACCTTAGAAGTAGGGTTGAGAACCTTTTTTTTTACAATATATCATCGTGGATGCAATATCTGGCTGCTAGAACTCATAACCTTTGGGCCTCAAGCTTATCCTTTAGCAGTTCTCTATCTTGTAGATAATTCAAGATCGGATTCATCCAAGATCTCGGTGCCCTGGCAATTATCATCATGACATCCTTCTGTTATATGTTTGGGGATGGGAAAAACTCCACTGGGATTGCCCCCAAGAAATTAGCATCCTTGGTCATGGTAAGGTGAGCTAATGTGTCGGCATGTGCATTCTGGGCCTGTGGTATTTAGTTGACCTCGTAGTGCTGAAACGAACTTAATAGTTCTTGGACTTTCTACAAGTAAGTGGTTATCTTTGACCCCCGAGTTTGGTATTCTCCTCACACATGGTAAACGACAAGTTAGGAATCACTAAAGATATTTATCCTCTCAACTTGCACCTCCTTGGCTAGTTGCAATTTAGCTAATAAGACTTCGTACTCAGCCTCATTGTTTGTAGCTTGAAAGTTGGACCTTAGCACATAGAGAACTTTGTGCCCTTTTAGGCTGATGAGGAGCACCCCTGCCCTGGCTTTTTGTTCGCTAAATTTCTCATCGACGTTGAGTTCCTAACTTAGAGATTCCAATGTCTTTATTTCCTCCTGCATGGGGCCAGTAAATTTTGCTATGAAACCTGTTAGAGCCTACCCTTTAATTGTCGGCCTGGGTTTATATTCAATCTCAAACTAGGCTACCTTGATCTCCCATTTGAGGAGGCGTCCTAAGACATCTATCTTTTGAAGGACTTGTCTGAGGGGAGTTATGTCAGTACTTCATTGTTGTGTGCTTAGAAATAGAGTCGTGGCTTTCTTGAGGCAACTACGAGGCAGTAGGCAAGTTTCTCCATGGGCGAATACCTTGTCTCCATGTCCAATAGTCTTTTGCTCACATAATAAATGGGAAACTGAGCTCCTCTTTCTTTTTGCATTAGGGCTGTGCTGAGGGCATGTTGGGACACTTCCAGATAGATAATTAACTTCTCGCCCTCTTTTAGCTTTGATAAAAAGGGAGCTTTCCCCAAGATATTGTTTGAGCTATTGGAAGGTGTCCTAGCATTACTGCATCCATTTGAACTTCTTTGCCTTCTTCAAGATGTCAAAGAAAGGAACACATTTATTAGTTGCTTTGAAGATGAATCTGCTCAGTGCTGCGACTTGACCGTTGAGCCTTTGTACATCTTTAGGCCTAGCGAGGAATCTTATGTTAATAAGGGCTTTGATTTTTTCAGGATTGGCCTCGATCCCCCTGCTGTTCACCATGAAATCGAGGAATTTTCTAGAAGTGACCCTGAACGTGCATTTCTGAGATTTAGCTTCATCCAATACTCCCTCAGGATTTGGAACATTTCTCCCAGGTTACGGACATGGTTCGCAACTTGTTCAAACTTTACCAACATATCATCCATGTACACCTCTATCATTTTTCCAATTTGATCCTTGAACATCATATTTACTAACCACTGGTAAGTCACCTTGGCATTCTTTAGCATAAAGGGCATCACTTTATAGCAGTATAATCTACGGTCGGTGATGAATGAGGTGTGCTCTTCATTCTGTGGGGCTATGGGAATCTGATTGTATCCTGAGTATGTATCCATAAAGCTAAGGAGTTCATGCCCTGCCGTTGCATCCATAAGCTGATCGATCCTTGGTAGGGGGAAGCTGTCTTTTGGGCATGCCTTATTAAGGTCATTAAAGTCAATGTAAGTCCTCCACTTCCCATTTTTCTTTTTTTTCAAGAACGGGATTGGCTACCCAAGTAGGATAGTGAACTTCCTAGATAAACTTGTTTGCTAATAGTTTATCTACCTCTTTTCTTAGAGCCTCATACCATTCAGTGGTCATTAGCCTTCGCTTCTAGCGAATTGGTTTATGGTAGGGATCGATGTCAATCTATGTGACATGACCTTTGAATCGATCCCAGCCAAGTCCTCGGGTTCCAGGCAAAGACATCAAGATTTGCTCTGAGGAATTCCGTTAGCTCCATCTTCATGCCTGGAAATAGATTCTTGCCTAGCTTGAGGCATTTCTCTAGATTCGCCTCACTGACCCGAACATCTTCTAGTTCTTCTATTGGGCCTATCGCTTTTTCAGCATATACCTCGTGAGGGTTTAAGTCATAACTTATGCTAATCGAGCTCGCAAGTCACGGTTCACTTCTTGAAATCGTATCAATCTTTTTTCTCCTTTCCCTCATTTTGACTACATCCTTATAGCATCATTAAGCCATATCTTGTTGTCCTCGTGTGCATCCAACTCCATTCGGGGTTAGGAATTTGATAGTAAGTGTTTTAGGTGATATGACCATTTTCAGGTCATTTATTACTAGTTACCCCAATACCACATTGTATGCTAATGGAGAGTCAATAATCAAGAAGTTAATGAAGGTAGTAGCTTGATAGCCTGAATCTCTGAGGGTGATAGGAAGTCCGATTTCCCCCACTGAGACCACTGCATCTCCCATGAAGCCAAAGAGAGGTTGTGGAGAAGGCTTGAGCTTATTGGGGCTAATACCCATCTGATCGAAGCATTACTGGTACATCACATTCATTGAACTGCTTGTATCCCCCATGATTCTTTGCACTTTTACATTGCTAATCCTGGCTCAGATGACCATAACATCGTCGTGCAGAGAATGCACTCCTTGAGTGTCCTCTTTGGTGAATGTGATGCAGTCAGAGCCCATCTTGGCTTTCTTGGCCGGTCCACCAGCCTCATCACACCTTGGAAACAGGACATGTCTCGCCTTCCAGACATATTGCTTGTGGGACCTCTTTGAAGCTCCTGCGATATGCAGTCCAGCATGAATGGTGAATATAGTCCTTACTGAGAGTGTCCCCTCATGTTTGGGAGTCTATTGGTGTTAGTGTTGAGGTAGTTGTTGAAGCTGGGGAGGTCGTTGTCCTGAGGGTCACACCATGTAATCCCTTAAGCAACCTCTCTTGATGAGGTCTTCAATGGCGTCTTTAAGTACCCAGCAATTTAAAGTATTGTGCCCGACTTTGTTATGATAGGTACAAAACTTGTTCTTGTCTCTTCACTTGATGGGAGCTTTTATGGGCCTGGGTATTCCAAAGTCCTTATTATCTCTTTTCATTGTGAAGATTTGATATGAGTGTCTGATAGGATATTGTAACTGTCATAGTGACCTTGGCACTGAGGTCGCTCACCTCTGACTTTCTTTACGGCTTAATCATCTGATCCATCTTTTTGGCTGCTTTTGTTGTTCCCGTTGTTACCCCTCTTCTTGTTTTGACTGGAACCACCTGATTCATTTTTTTGGTGGGCTTCTTCGGACTGAAGGTTTCCTCCCACCTGATCTCTTTGGTGGCCCGCTCATAAAACTCACCCAGCTCTGTCACTGGGGATTTGTATATACTCTTATATAATTTGTCGTCCTTGCAGAGCCTAGTTGAAATTGCCATGAGGATGCTTTCGTCTGAGAGGTTTTCAACATTGCTTATCTCGTGTTCGAACTAGGCATATAATCTTTTAGGGACTCATCTCTTCGTCGAAAGACAGTTGTAAGGTGGTAGGACGACATAAGCTGCCTTTTTAATGCCTTATATTGGGTAAGGAATCTCGTCTGGCATTCCTCTCAACTGTGGATGCTACGAGTGGGTAGGCTCCTAAGCCACGTATAGGGAATCTCCCTAAGTGTGGCAGGGAAGACACAACACTTTACCAACGGATTGATGGTCTGGAGGTGCATTTGGACATTGAATGTATCCAAATGGTTGTATGGGTTACTATCCCCATTGTATAACGGGATGTTAGGTGTCTTAAATCTTCCAAGAAGAGGCTTGATTTCAATTTCCTGGGTGAAGGGTGACCTTTCCTCATAATGATCTTGACTATTGTGAGCTGCAGGCCTCCTTTCTAGTTATCAGACCTTCTTTAATAGCTCTTCGATCGTCGGGTCTAGAGTCTCTGATGGACGACTAGTGTTTCGATGACCCTTAATACCCTCTTGATCGAGGGAGTGACGATCCAAAGTTTTGCACCTTTTGCTGTGCTCATGGTCTAGGGAGTGGCAGTCTGATCTACGTTCGCAGTCGGTCTCGCTCGAGCTCCTTTTTCTACAGGAGCTTTAATGCTATCAGTTATCCTCTTGTTTACCTTCACAGACCCGATGAACTTCAGATCTTGGCCATGAGTTGGATGAGTGGACAGAACTAGCTCATCGATGCTCCTCTCTAACAACTTTCTCTTGTTGGGATCCAGGCTGCTGGGGTCCCTCTTTAGGCACAACAACCTCTACTTGCTTCTGTGTACCCTGAGCTTGTGCTTGAGCCAATGTTCTTACCACATCATCTAGCTCCCTCACAATATTTTCAAGCACTTCTTGACGTTGGAATGACACTTGAACTCCACTAGCATCAAGGGCAACAGGTTAATGAAAAGTGAATGGTGTCATACCGAAGACAACACCTTTTTTTGGGGCAGCCGAGATACCCGCCATAGGGAAGGCTGGGCCTCCGGCCAGTAGTGTTTCTCTTTGTTGCTATACGAGACCATTGAGTTGGCCAGTGACAACATTAGAACTTCTAGTAGTCCTTCCTCTTGCTATTGTAGTTTGATAGTAGATCAAAGAAAATGAGAATGCAATTGTGAGGGCCCTCCTTTTAGTGCCAAGATGTTGATGGTAAAATCTGGTTGAGTGGATCCAAAATTTAATCAACAGGAACAGTTCAACAACACCCCAAATTGCAGGAATAAAATGCAAGTGAAAATGGGAAAATGAAGAGGAAGAGAAGGAGGAAGAAGGACAATGAAAATAAAATTTTATCATGGTTCGACTAAAGCCAGTTTATCCCCTACGTCCATGGCGATTTGTATTCAATATTGAACAACGTTTTCTCTGTGTGGTTCGGAGTTACAATCGGAGCTACAATCATAGTGCTCTCTTACTATTATGGCAAGTTTCTACATGCAATTTTTCACTATATATCTTACAGTGGTCTCCTCCCTATTTATAGAAGAGGGGAGGGTTACAAGTATAATTTGATAGATAACAAAATGATTATTTTCACCACATCGGGCATTTAATGCTAGGTGTTAGTAATTAATGCTGGCCAAATCATTATTAGACTATAGATGGCTGATGTGTCAATTTTGGTGGCTGATCTATCGGTTGGGAATGCATGCTTCTAGTCGCTGACTAGACAACCGTTCATATGCTCAGCTTGCTAGCTTGGTGACCTGAGGTTGCATTAAGTGACCTGGAGGCCATGCCGGTTGATCTCACTATGTTCGTCCAGTGAGTCTCCTCGGGGATAGTAGTGATGATGCACTCTGATTAGCGAGCTAGAGTCCTAAGCTCGCGCCCGTCGAGCTGATATCTCTTCTAAGTGACCTTAGTTGCTTGGATGATCTGGGCCTCTCCCGGTTGGACTTGTCTCCAGTTAGGCCTTGGCCAACCCAATTTGTAATGTCCGAAAAATTCCCATAACACTTCCTTTCTGCAAAATATAAATGAACAACTTTAATACTATTTAAATACATAAACTAAGATAATACTATAATAATATTATTATTA
>JANHAO010019644.1:0-13143 GCA_026873985.1 Saraca asoca
TGCAACAAAGAAATCTTGTAGAATCAAAAGTAAATTTTTCTTTAGAGTTTCAGATTTAGGCAAAAGAGGAAATTGAAAATGATGAGAGTGTAATTAGGGTCAAATTATGGTTGATTAGGGAGCATGTGATTGACATGTGATAAAATCTATTAAATTTGGATGGAAAATTAGAATAGGTGGAAAAAGTGTTAATGGTACATGTTAGCTTTGATAGGGAGATTGTTAGCTTTGCTATCATACTTTATTCAGTTTTGATGCTAAAAAATAATTTTGATTAATATTACAATTTGACCATGTGTTTAGTGATTGTTGTTTGATTGCAGGCTCAAAGTTAACCAAATGTTATTTAAGAGATCCACCTTTAGATATACCAATTTTATTGTATTAATTAGAATCTTTTGTAAGTGTGATCTAATTCGTATTGATCCAAATAAATCTCTTAAATCAGTTAAATTGAGGTAGAAATAAATCACTTGAAATGAATTAGAATAAAAAGTTTTCTAATGAAGTTTTCAAATACTTTTTCACAATTACAATTTTTACAAAAATTATTTTTCATTGTGTGAATCGATTTATATTGAAGATCTTGTGAAAATGAACATGAATCGATTCATGAAGAATTGCTTTGAAAATTTGTTTTTACCAACGGTTAGCAATTTTTATGAATCGGGTAGGTAATCAATTCATGACTTATTTACATGATAGTGTGAATCGATTCACCCATCGATTTAGTTATGAAGTTCTTGATGATATTTATAGACGAATCGATTCATAAGACGAATCGATTCATAAGTTAGCAACTGCTCTAAATCGATTCACAGTCGAAAAGTTAGTTATTTTTAAATGTCAGTTGCCACACTATAAATATAACCTAGCGTCATTTCAAACATAACTTCTATAACTTCTATTGTGAAAAACTGAGAGAAAACAAAGCCAAAAGTATATCTATATCTACCTTATCTATTTTCATCAAATTGAATCATTCTTGGATCAAATTAAATGAGATCAGACATTAGATAATTAAGATCCACATCTCAATTCAAGTATTGTATTTTCTATCTTAAAACCTTGTTTCTATTTTTGATTTCTAGGGTTTGGAAGTCTGAGATACAAAGAGAGAAGTTAATCTTCCTTTTGCATCTTCTTAAATTGTGAGGTTCAACATAGTTTTAGAAGGTATAAAGAATTTTGTATCTAAACTAGTTCTTAAGAGCCTAGTGAATTCTTATGTGATTTGTAATAAAATTAGTATCATCTGATTAAGGATTTGGTTAAATGGACATACACTTCAATTGCAGATTCAATTGAAGTGAAACCACTTTAAAAATTCTATTGTGTTCTTTACTTTACTGCATTAACTTTTCAATTGCACATAGTATGTTTGATAAATTGTTTTTGACATCTAATTTACTCTCAAAATAGTGATGATAATTGATTCTTGCTTACCAAAATTAAGTAATTACATCTATTAAGTCAACTCTAATAATTTTCTTTTAAATTTTGAAAGAAAGTTCAAGACTTCCACTGAAATTCGACTAGAATCCAAACCAGCAGTACAAACCATATGTACCCTTTTGCAACATTTTAAACCATGGGTGGTTACATTGAAACTAGAGCCTATAGATATGTAAGGTATATTTTCCCCTTTAATTTATACTCTCTCATGACCTTAAAATGGTGTGATTCTTTACTATTGTTATTTACGTATATTTAGGTGGCAATATTTGTATCTTATCTATCTATTTTTAATCCTCATTTCAATGATATAAGCTTTTGCATGGAACAATTTGGAAGCTATGAATTATAAGGGAAGTAGCTTTTTATGCATTGTTTGAGTATACAATTTTTATGTCATGTTTTTACCTCTTTATTGTGTTTGATTTCAAATTTAATTGTTTTTTTTACCTAGAGATTTGTTTAGTTGCATAGTTAGTGTTATATTTTCACATCTTAGTTATGTGATTCTATAATTAATGGTTTAGTTCGATTTTTAAAATATCTTCTATAGGCTAGAAAGGATTTGAATAGATTTATTAATGACGTCAAAACATCAACATTAACCTTGAATCTTACTGTCAATGCTAGTGTTATCCACTTGTGGTGTCTATCTGATTATTACAAGCCAATGCAACCACAATATGAAATATGGTTTCCATCAGGGGTGAAGCTAAATAGTGTTTGCCAAGGGTAAAAAGAAAGAATACTTAACATCACAACAAAGATATATATAAAATTTAAACAATAATCAAATATTCAAAAGAGTTAATTCTATACATGAAAAGAATGTATAATTGTCTTTCAAGATAGCTATACTCAATGTTTTTTTATACTTTCAAATTCATCTATTATCGAATTTGTGCTAAAAGTACTACTAAAATCTTTTTCAATATAAATAATTAAGTTATCAGTAAGAAACTCATCACCTAGTTTATTCCAAAGTCAGGTCTAGACTATTTTCATTGTTAAAAGGCTCTTTTTGTAGTTGCTATAGATACTGGAAGAGTTAGGACATGATGAATCAATCTATCAATCAAGTGATAAATCTTTGACTTTCTCGTTTTCATAATCTTTGTCATAACTCAAAAAGTGTCTCAATACTTTGAAAATATTGATTCTCATATATATATATATATATATATCAATCATATAATGTTACAACTAAAACCTTATATGAATTTGCTCTTGCTCAGAGAAATCTTGTAGGTAGAACTTCTCAACTAACTTGTATATGTGTTATATTTTGAATGACTCATTATTATCACTAGGATTCAATGCAGAGCTTAAAGTTAAATTTTCCATTGCTTGCTCATTAAATCTACTATTTAACTCTTGTAATTGGGAGTCTATAGTAGCTAAAAATATATTAACTTGATAATGATGCTCCATGGTTACATTCAATTGGCAAGAGTGATATCTACGTAAGATATATTGTCCATCCATATTAAGGACCTCAATATGATGTTTTCCATAATTCTTTTTTTTCACTTTTTCAAGAACATTGAATCATCCATCTTCTCTTAATACTTGAAGTAGAGATTTTGTTAAAGAAACAAGATGGATTGCATTTATAATATCTTAAGATTGTTGTTGCAATACTTGGCAGAGATCATTTGTAATGCCCATGATCTCACTCATTAAGTGCAAGATGAAAACAAAATCAAATGATGCTAATATTTTACTCATAGTAAAAACTTCACCTCTTTGTGAATAAGTGGTCCCTTCATTGATGATAGTGTTGACGATTGTAAAATTTTCTCTATACATTTTCATCTATTTAGAAAAAATTTTGGTATAGTTCTAAAAGTTCTAAAACAAAAGAGCAGCAAAAGAGAAAGTGAATGAAATTGGTCTATATTTATTTTGAGGTCTAAATTTTGTTCATATTCATGTAATTGACTCATACAGCCTCTGTTTATATAGTACTTCTAAGAAAACTCTAGAGTTGTAACATTCATGAACTAGAAACTAAAAAGTCATAAGTTTAGAGTAAATACATTATGCCTTGTATTACGAAAGTAACTCCTAATTATTGAAGTGAATTTATGGACTTATGTCATGACTCTTGAAATTTCTAAATTAAATTCTAACACCCCCTCTTAATTCTCAATATTCTAGAATGCCAAGCTTGCTTCGAAAGTAAAGAAACTTGTCTTGAGAAATTGGTTTTGTAAAAATATCCACCAATTGGTCTTTAGTCTTGCAAAACTTGAGCTCAATCTCCTTTTCTTCAACTTTCTCTCTAATGAAATGAAACCTAAGCTTATTGTTTGATGTGATTATGGAAAATAGGATTATTTGTCATAGTGATACTAGACATGTTGCCACAAAAGATTGTAGTGGGGGAGTGTTGGTCTTGCTTCATATCCTTCAAAATTCTTCTTAGCCAAATAACTTCACATGTTGCACTAGTAGCAACAATGCATTCAACTTTAGTTGAAGATAAAACAATGATCTTCTACTTTATAGATAACCATGAGACAAACTTGCTTCCTAAGAAAAATAAGTAACCTAAAATGCTTTTTCTATCATCAATTGAACTAGCCCAATGACTGTTAGTGTAACCGATTAGCTTACTGTCTTCTTTTACTCGGTATAAAATACCATAGCTTTTAGTGCCTTTAACTCTCAAAATCTTCTTAGCAGTTGCATAGTGATGCTTGCTAGGGTCACTTATAAATCGAGATATAATTCTAATAGCATAGACAATATTTGGCCTTATATTAGTGAGGTAAATGAGTGAACCTACAAGCTTTCTATATAATGGCTGATCTATCATCTCCTTGCCATCATCCTTTGAAAGCTTTTCATTTACACCCATGGAAGTAGGTGCTGGTTTGCATTCTAACATTTGAAACTTCTTCAATAAATCTACAGTATACTTTTCTTGAGAAAGAAAAATTCTCCTATGTTCTTGCTTCATTTGCATCTAAGAAAATACTTCATAAGGTCTAAATCTATCATCTTATATTGATTCATCATGGCTTTTTTGAATTCTTCTATCAAAACCTCATTATTTCCCATATAAATCAAATCATCAACATAGAAGTAAAGAATTGGAAAGTCAAGAGAACCATGCGTTTAGATGTAAAGAGAGGGCTTGCTTAGACTTCTTTTGAATCCATTTTGCTGAAAATAGTCATCAATTTTGCTATTCCAAGCTCTTAAAGCTTGTTTTAGGCCATATAAGGCCTTTTGAAGGCAATACACCTTATCTTCGTGTCCTTGAACCTCATAGCCTTGTGGCTGCTCCACATACACTTCTTCTTTAAGTTGTCCATTGAGAAATGTTGATTTCACATCCACTTGATGGACTAAAAGCCTTATTTGTGCAACAAAATCAAGAAAGGATTTTATCGTCTCCATTTTAGCAACAGGAGCAAAGGTTTCATTGAAATCTACTCCTAGTTGTTATGTGTATACCTTTGCTACAAGTCTTTCTTTATGTTTTTGAAAAGAGCCATCTTTATTAAATTTTGTTTTGAACACCCATTTCAAGCCAACAATCTCCTTTTTTTTGTTGGGTTTCTCAACAAGCTCCCAAGTTTTATCTATAATCATCTTCATCTTTTCATCTAGAGCATTCCTCCATGCTTCTTCCTTTGATGCTTTTTCAAAGTTTTATGGCTCAAAAGCAATTAAAGTAATATTATTATAAAGTTCATGTGAAGGTCTGATCTTTCTAGGAGGTGAGTCAAAAGTTGACTTAACTATAAATTCTGGTTCTGATTTAGTTTCAGTAGTCAATTTAGGTGCTGAATTGTCATTTTGAGCTTGATGATTCCTCTTAAAACTTCTAAAAATGTATACATCTACATGAGTTCCTCCACTCTTGTGCTTTCAAGACTTTCTTTCATAAAAAATCACATTTTTGGAGACAAGAAACTTCTTAGGATAGGATTGTAGCAATGGAAGCCTTTTGATTCATCACTATAACCAAGAAAAATGCTTCTTTCACCCTTCTTATCAAGCTTCTCTCCATCTTGAGGGTGAACATAATAATAAGCCATGCAACCAAAGACTTTTAAGTGATCAGTCTTTGGTTTCCTCTTGTGTTGTGCTTCAAAAGGTGTTTGGTTGGTGAGAGCTTTTATTGGTGACCTATTAAGAAGATATACAACTGTGTTAATAGCCTTAGCCCAATAGTTGTTAGGAAGTCCTTTGGCTTTGATCATACTCCTTACCATTTTAGTAATTCTTTTATTCTTCCTCTCAGCCATGCCATTTTGTTACAAGGTTCTACTAATAGAGAGTTATCTTTGAATGCCTTTTGCTTTGCAATAATCCATGAAGTGCTTGTAAATGAACTCTCCACCATGATCGATTCTTAAACTTTTACCCTATTTTGTCTCTTTACTAAAGCCATAAACTCCAAAAACTCTGAGAAAGCAACTGATTTCTATTCAAGAAAATAAACCCACTTCATTCTAGAATAATCATAAACAAAGAGTAAGGAATACCTCTTGTCACTAAGTAATGGAGTTCGTACCCAAAGATCTGCATGGATAAGCTCTAGTGGTTTTTTGGCTTTCCAAGATGAAGTTAGAAAAGACAATCTATGCATCTTGTTATAAATACATCCTTCACATACATCATGACTGATGTTATTGAGGGAAGGCCAATCATTATCCCCTTTTATTGTAGCTCCTTTGAACTTTGATAATTTAAGTGGCCATATCCATAATGCCATAGCAAAGACTCACTCACATCTAGAGCTTTGATAGAAAGACCTCCTTCTTGCTTCATGGATATGAAAAACCTTGTTTGAAGTCATTTGTACAGTAGCCATCAGCTGGTTCTGTTTCTTATCAACTATCACATATCCTTTTTCATCAAATTTTACTTCATAGCCATTTTGTAAAAGCTAGCCAACACTCAAGAGATTTTGAGATAAAAAAGGAACATAAAGAACATCCTTGATATGTTTTGGATTAGCTCTTTTGATTTGGATAGCAATTACACTTTTGCCTTCTACATCCACAAACTTGCCACCTCCAAATTTTACTTTAGAATTGATTTCTCATCCAAAAAGACAAAAATCTCCTTGGTTCCTATCATATGACTACTGCTACCACTATCAACATGCCAAACCCCTTCTTTTAGAAAATTTGCTCCAATGTGCCTTCCATATTTTCTAAAAAATGAGCTTCATTCTTCTTCTTCTTCTTTAGACAATCTATCACCATGTGATCTAAATTCTTATAGTTAGTACATTGTCTAAACTAGCAATTACTAAGAACATCAAGGAGTGGTTTTATCATTGCCTCCAGATCTTTCTTGGCTTGATCTTCCTCTACCACAACCCTAATTTGTTCTTCTTCCTCTCTTTTGTGGCAGATTGTTCTTCTTCTTCTTCTTGTCTCCATCTTTCTTTTCAAAAAGATTTACTTTTAATTGAAAAGCTTGCTCAAATGACTAAGATGAAAATCTGCCCATTCTTTTCTTATATGCTTCAAGAGAATTTGTCAATTCATGCATAGTATACATAGAAAGATCTTTGGATTCTTCTAGAACAGAAACAATACAATCAAAATTTTATAGCAAACTTTTTAGTACTTTCTTAGCAATTTTCTTTTCTTGAATAGTAACTCCATAACTTCTAATTTGATTAACAATCTTAGCCATTCTAGTGGACAAATCATGTACCTTTTCACTTTCCTTCATAGACAAATACTCAAAATCCCTCTAAAGATTTTGTAACTTGATAGAAATGACTTTCTCTGTGCATTTGTACTCATTCTATAGAATATCCCAAGCTTGTTTTGACTTTTGATTGCCAAGGATTCTTGGACAAATGGCCTTACTTAAGGCTGGTTGTATATAACAAAGAGTAGTTGCATCTTCATTCACAATTTCCTTATATTTCTTCAACTGTCAAAGTAATTGGTTGTAGATTTTCTTGATAGGCTTCTTCAATAACATCCCAAAGATCTTAGGAAATGAAGAAAGTCCTCATTTAGCTACTCCAATAGTCATAGTATTCACTATCAAAAATGGGAACTCCAATTAAGGAGCATTGGAAAAAGGCATTGGTGTTTGAAGGGGAAGCCATAGGGTTCTAAACAAAGGTACACTACAAAAAAAAAGATTGCCTTTAACAACAATTTTAACTATCACTAATACCCTTCATGGTGATTTTCGGAACCATCACAAATCTATGGGTCGAGAAGTATTAGCGACGATTTTTTTTTTTGCATTTAGAGGTGGTTTTTGTAACTACTAGAAAAGTAAACATAGTGGTGGTTTTCTCTACATGTAGTGATAGTTTTGTAACCACCATAAAAGTAAACATAGCGATGATTTTCTTTGCATTTAATAGCAGTTTTCTAGAAATTTTAAAAAATTACTTTTTATGCCTGTTTTTGTTACATTTAGCGGCGATTTTTAAGAATTTTTTTTTGAAAAATTGTTTTTAGTGGTGGTTTATGATGCATTTAGTAGTGATTTTCCTAGAATTTTTTAAAAGAACCACCGCTAAATGTAGAGTTTTAGATTTTTTTTCTTGTCTTAATTTTTTTGTATTTTTTAACCTGCTACAAGAATAATTTATAATAAATGCATACATTTTAAATAAATAAAACTGAATAAAAATTTCATATTAATAATAAATATTTAAACATGTTTTAATCAGACATTAGAATTCAACAAGTCTATACATAATTTAATAATCAGAAGGTAGAAATCAAGGTGGTACGCCATGACTAATAGATGAAGAGGGCCTTACATATGCAATATGTCCACTTCTTGCATCTGGTGGCTGTAAAATAAAATTAGAGCAAATTATTATACTAACCCTGAAAATCATTCATATATAATCAAATTTTGATTTCAAAAAAAATTTTTCTAGTTACCTGTCAATATAATTTTAAACAATGATTTTAGCCATAAAAAGGGTTCTAATCTTTTACAAACAATTTTTTTCCACAAATTCAAAAGTTAGCAATTTCTTCTTTCTTTTGTATGCAAGCATAAGGTCTTAATCTGGTGTTTCAAACTTTCAAAGGTAGATTTTAACTTTCACATGTCATGATAGTATTGGATAAAGCCAAAAGTAATATATGATTTCCAATAATGGATAGATTTTCTTATTGACACTTAGGAAGAGGTATAATAACTCATTCACATTGGCTAGAACAAAAAATCTAACATTATAATATAGAAAGGTAATGCAACATATAACTGTGATTCCTTAGTAATTACAAAATAGAGCTAGCAAAATGTTTAATTATACTAGATTTGATGGAAAATACTTAAAACTAGCAGGCATGGAGGATAGCTTGGTATACAATATAACCAAAAAACCAATCTTATATTTCAATGAAAATGGGAGTACACTAAGCGGAAAGGAAATAAGTATTATATCTTGAGTTCTTTAAAATGATATCCCAAAAGAAATCATTCAACATTATTCAAGAATAACACAACCAAAAGCTAGCTACTGGGTAAGCATCATTCAGACTCGCTTCATAATAAGTTTAGATTTTTTCATGGAGGTTAACAAATTTCTTCTTCATTGTGGCCACCACAGCAACAAAATTGATTTTATTATTAAGAGTTTTATTGAATTCTATGGTGATCATTATTATCTACCCATATCAAATTTCTACTCAAATTGAAGAAGAGAGCTTAGTAGTCTGCATTCAATACTACTGTATGGCTAAAATAATATATTTCTAATTTCCAACACATCTAAATTACTAATAACTTCAAAAACAATAGGAAACATGAACATATATAACACTATCAAATTTATCAATCAACTATTTGCTATACATGCTTATTTAGTTAGCAAAGCAAAAAATTAATGCAGAAAATCATTCATAGCAGCACATAGAGTATGAAATTATTACCCAGCTAGCAATTTACATATTTACTACAAAGCACATTCAGCTAGCAAGGTAGAAAATCAATGCAAAAAATCCAATTCCAAGAAGTTAGCTCTAACTTATGATTTATATGCAACAAATATAGTAGCAACAATTAACAAACATAGCCAATCCATCATCAACAAGTAGAGAGAAGAATAGAAATTTATTGGTAGAGAATGGGCTATCAAATTAGCAATTTCTTCAAGCACTGTCCTAAACATTTTTTTGAAAAATTGATGCCAACGCTCCCTCTATAGCCAATCATCTTTCACATTCAGAAGTCAACTTTGCCTTCAAACTTTAGACTCTCACCTACGTCTACTTAGTAGAACTAGGGCTATGGAATGTCATGCCATTGAACTATCAAGAAGCTTTGCCAAACACATTTGAAAGGGATGGTCCAAAGCCCAAACCTTGAACCCGTCCGAAATGTTCTCTCCCAAATACCTTTGTCATAACATCATCTTATGACATGACCTGAGATTGCAAAAAAGGGTCTTGGGATAAGATCTCCTCAATTTGTTCCTACAAAAGTAGCATATCCACTTTATTAACATGTTTGTGAATGCGTAATCCTATAATATAAAAGATGAAGCAAAGACTAACCCCTTTGTCTTTGGCTACTTCTTTAACATAAGCCCCATCCGATTTCTTATGAACATGAAATCATAGATTTGTTCTTCCCATCGAATGACCTAACTCCTCAGCCTATATAAGAATATATATATCAATTTAGATAGTGTATCTCAACTTAGATAATGTATTAGTACTTGAATAAGAACATGTGGAAGAAAACTAATTCAGCCCATGACTTCAAAGAATAAATAAAATAACTTTTGTTAATTTATATAATGAGTATGGTGTCAAATATAAATAAAATGCATATTTTTTTTCTACCTTGATTTCTTTATCGAATATTTCATCTTTCCAAGCCTTGGGCACATTCCTCCAATCAGCATAAGTGATTGGGAGGTTAACATAGTCAAAAGCCAACTGTCCCAGAACCTGTGTATATATACAGGTAGAATCTTTCATTGGCGCACCATAGTCATCAAAAGGAATGACTATCTTTTAGTTTTGTAATTCCCACACATCCGTTGTGTTTACATCCACCATCTTTTGACATCCGGTAGGATCTATTATGCAAATGAATATTTAATTAGTATAATTAGATACAATAAATACTATCCATTAACAACACACTTACCTATAACTATGACTCTCTAGTGGCCTTGGGTGGTGGATGATTTACCAATGGTTGTTGGGCTCCTTCATCATCAACTACCCTTTGTTGAGATGATGAAGGGTTTGATGCCACATGTTAGGATGGTGAAGAATTCATTGGTGCTCCATAATGGGTTGGTGGAAGAGGCTCAATAATGTGAAGTGTAGAGGATTAGAATGAGCATATGATGGAGATTATTATGGATTATGTGATATAGGGCATGATTTTCTTGGGTTTTGATCAGTTGTTGAGGCCAATTAAGATTAGAAATTTATAAATCGAGCTATCTAAACTACTTGTAGTATAAGCAACATCAGATTGAGCTCTTGGATCATTTTTTGGATGATATCAATAAGATTAGAAGGTAGAAATAAGGGGGGGTTAGCAGTAACTATCCTAACAGCTACACTAATGCAGAAACAAAAATAGGAACAAGTAAACCAACCAGCCCAAGGGAATCAACTAAGCTTGAGATTAATGCATCCTTGATCACTAAATATTCATCCAATTGTTGATCATATTCTATGGCCTAAAATCATAATAAGAATCCTTGAAATGATTAATGAACCATTTACTAGTTAAGCACATAGCATTTGGTTTTAGCCAAGTAAACAACTCATCAAGATCTTGATAAATTGCTTAGTTTTCCTATTCTCTTCCTACAAGTGATTATTAATCAATAATTATATTAACACCTAAATCAAATGAATCTATTCAATTCAGATATCACAATAAAAACAAAGAAGAAAGGAGAGAAATGACCAGCAAATGAATGCAAGGTGAAACCAAAATCTCAGCATTAATCTTCAAGTTTGTCAACCCTTAGACTGATTACAAAGTTTAGCCTTCCATGGAAGGCAAAAAACTACAAAGAAAAGAAAAGAAAACATGCTACACTATTGCTAGAACTTGTCTAAAAGAAACCAAACTAAAAACTAACATAAAAGACCCTAAACTAAAATGACTTTGCCCAGGAAGAAGAGAAGCTAGCTGCATGGTTGGTGAGTAGGCAATGATGGCTGGTTTGGTTGCTTGCTGCCACTCCTCTTGCATGTTCTGTGCTATTGTAGGTTACATTCTCTAGTTTTTCACTATCTTAATGACTTCCAGCTGGTTAAGTATAAGTTGGTGCAAGGGATGATCCATTGGGCTCAAGATCCATGCTAATTGGGGCCTAAAAATCCAATTCTATAGAAGCCCATTTCATCAACATTCTATCTCTAATTTGCAGCTCCATTTTCACAGCCAATTTTATGGAGTAAGATCTAGACGTCTTCATGAAAGTTGTAGCATTGTGTCTTAGCTTCCATTTAGGCTTAGTTTGACCTCATTTGGACTTATGTAGCTTCAGATATGGCCTAATGAATATTCAGAGGTCTGGCTGCTCAGGACCAGCTGAGGCAACATTCTGGTATTGGCTTCAACTCCAAATTCAGATAGCCAATTGTGAGATTCAGCCTTGGAGGTCTTCATAAAGTTTATAGAGCTATGTCTTAGCTTCCCTACAAGATAAGAATCACATTAATTGGAAAAGTGTATCTCAATTTATAATCAAAATACAGAAAGTGCTTAATAAAGCCAAATTTGCAGAATTTCTTCTAATGAATCCAATTGACATCACACTATAAATATACAATAACACAGCTGAAATTAAGTCATTTTGGACCTTAAAAAGCTTAGTGAGAGAATAATTAAATGAGTAAAATATTTTATTAACAAATTTCCCCACACTTGGCTTTTGCACTCCTGGGCAAAACACAAGGGTCAAAACATCAAGAAGATTCAAAAGACCTTGAGATTTTTTAGCAATGATGAGAATCTTATTACAAACAAGAATGGATGCAAGCAAAACTCAGGTCACATAGCATCTTGAAGCACATTCTTAAAATTCAAAACTCAAACCAAAGTTTTTTTAAAAGGTAGATCAACTTGATAGACTTTGCAAGATAAGCTCTCCTCACAACTCTCATTGTGTTTAGGATAGGCAAGTGTTTCTCTCAAATTCATTCCATGAAAATGCATTACCATAGGCTTGCTTATCATCTAATCTCCATTACTCAAATTACATGCACAACATAAATCATAAGGACTTCGAAAGGTTGTAATGGGGCTAAAGGAAAAGAAGAAGGGGGAGGGAATTTGATATGGCAATTCAAAATCTAAGAGAAGCATAAAACATTATGGCATAGACTCCACTTCTCTTTCTTTCTCTTTTTTGCCATTATGTTTCAGAATTATGCAGAATTTTCTACAGAATCTTTTCCTCTCTTTTTTTTAGTATTATTTTTTTCTTTTTCTATTATTTTTTTTATTTTGGGGTATATCATGAGTCATCTTTTGCCTTTTCACCTCTCTTTTAGCTCATTCCCATAAGTCACACCTTGCTTTTTTATAGCACCCCCACACTTGGTTAAAAAGGAAGGGTTAAGAAGAAGAAAGGTTAAATGGCTCAAGGGGCTTAACAATGATATATTCATTGCAAGGTAAGCTAAAAGGAAAAGAATGGCTCAAACAAGGAAATGCCTTAATCATCTTCATGCATGCATGCTAATG
>JANHAO010019645.1:0-13155 GCA_026873985.1 Saraca asoca
ACTTGAGATTGAGGGATATCTTTTGCATGGAAGGTTATACTTTGACTAAGTCAAAAGTGACTTTATTTATGAGGAACAATAAAGAATTGAGTTAGGTAATTCTGAAAATACAGTTACATATTGCCTAATCAAGAAAGGATTCATTACCACTCTTTAGAGTGATATCCGAGGCCACTCAACGAATTAGTTTGGCTAATTGAATCCTTGCGCAAGGTTGAATCGAGACTCAGATTGGATTTAAGTGCTCGAATTCATTTGAGTCAAATAATTCACAAAGTTTGGAAACCATAATTAGTTATAAAGGTTGACATTTATCCATACCTTTGACTAATCCGAATATAGTAATGAAAGGATTCAATCATGCATTGAAATAATCTACAGACAGACTTGTCACCATTGATGACTCCCATCGAAATTTGGGTAGCTATAATGGCTTGCTAGAGTCCGCTTATAACTTAAAGTTCACAAATAATTAATTTGGAGAAATTAATTATTAATTAAAATTAATTAGATTAATTTTATATGCCTTTAAATGATTTGAAGGGCATTTTGGGCTTTTGCCAATATTTCGAGGGCTTATCGGGTCACACGTAGAACGAAAAACGAGTTATGGCCTTTAAAACTACAATTTGGATATATTAGATATCCATAGACTAAAGTGCAATTTGATGAAATTGTAAAGACTAAAAATAATTTTTTTTTCAATGGGGCAAAATGACACGTCGTTTTGGCTTCTGGTTGCTGGCCAAATGACATGTCGTTTGGGTTTACCCATTTTCCCTGCTACGGTTGCATTTTGACGTAGAAGGGAGAAAAGGGAAAAAAAGAGGTAGCCGTGCTTTGCTAGGGTTTTGGTGCGGTCCAATTTCGATTTTTGAAATCGAAATTTGATTCTCTTCTCCAGCTAGCACTTGGGTTAGGATTAGGACCTCTAGGATTGAGACCATCTCAACGTTTTCCGGTGTGAGCTAACCGGTGGAAGCAAGAGGTGTGGACCGAATTGGAGGTGCAACTTTGAGCCATTACCCACAGCTAAACTCGGCCAAATAGGTTGGTTGAGCCATCAATTCAAAATTTACATTGTTGCAATACTAGAACCAACAAGATCCGAGTTAATTTTGCTCGGTTTGTTTTCTGTAAAATTTTTAATTTTTAATTTCGTTACCAAGCAAATCCAACAGTTACATCCAAGAAACCTCCTTTTAATAATGTATAAGGATTTAAAAATTAAAAATTGATAACAATTGACACTTTTAATGTTTTATTAGAAATTATCCTAATTTTTTTTAAAATATATCTTACATTCTAAAACTCTAAAAGAAAGTAATAATTTTAAGGGAAAGATACCAGTAGTGATAAAATGTTCTATTAATATTTTATCCACCTTAATTATTTTTTCATTTAAAAAAAAAATAATTTACATACATTTATTAAATAATTTTTTTTTCTATAAATCACAATTGTTAAGATTGGATGAATGTTAGATTTAGTATCGTATCTTTATGTTAGATTTAGTATTGTATCTTTAATTTCAATTGTAGACTAAAATGTTACTTTATATATCAAATTGTACGGCTATGAAACCTTACTCAATATGAACTTGTTAGTGAAAAAGAAAATTATGTAACAAAAATACGTGAATTTTACTTTTTGTGACGAAAAATTATTCCAAGAAGATAAAATGTTAAAGGTCGTTTAGTTGGGAAAAATCGGACGGGAAAAGGAAAAGAGGATCTTCAATCCTTTTGTGTGTATTTGAGTGAAAAAAAACTTATTCTCCCTCCTCATTTTTCAATCATGGGTTTATCCCAAATTGGTTTAAGATGATTCTACCTAATCTCCTAAAGTTTTCATTTCCTTCATCTTCAAATTTGGGTCTTAACATATTTCCATTAAACTCTAGTCCTCGCCCACACTTTCATTGTATCACTCGCCAGCCATTGATTGCAGATTTTCTGACGATCTCACTGATAATGGGCTTTCCTCACTTTCCAGCCTCAGTCGAAGGAATTTTTTTCTTCTTTTTTGCAATTAGAGAGACACTGTCATGGAAACTCATCCAATCTGCCTCAGGAATTGTTGGAGGATATACTTTCAAGGCTACCATATAGTCTAATATGATTCAAGTGTCTACAAGCAATAGTATGCTATATTTGATGACCCAATTTTCTTGAACTGCCACCTCTCAAATTTCATGAAAACCCACACTTTCAGTGACTCTGTACTTCTCAGGCTTGCATTCCCTACTATATTTGGAGTGGGCTTAAGTCTTCTATTTTCATTTTCATCGAAAACAAGTAAAAAAAATGTGTTTGAATAATTTTTATTATTATTTTAAATAGATTCCTTATTTTAAAATTTTAGAAAATAATAAAAAATTATTTTTTATATTTTCCTTATTACATTGTGACAATTTTAAAATTATTTGAATTTATTGTCATAAATTATGAGAGTCATTGTCACCATTATCTATTTTCATTAATCAATAATCCTCTCCTCCACCATGACCATTGCCTCCACCATGACCATTGCCTCCACCTCCATTGTTGTCGTTGCCACCGCTGCTGCCATCAACACTTACAACTTCACCACTATCATAACTATTACTACTATATATTATTACCACTGTTTCTATTTTTAGCATCACCATCACCATTATCACTACTTCCTCCTTCATTGTTGTGGCTACCATCACTGTCTTCACTTCCACCATGGCCACCATCGCCGCCATAACTATTTATCAACCATTATTATCAACAATCACCAATCACTACATGATCACTTATTAACATTACGCATCTTCTCCATCAACACCACCCACTATTACTATCAAGATCAACAATTCACCTTTACTGCCATCTTTTTAACCTCCATCATTACCACTCATACTAGCATCCATCTTTATTATTATTTGTCAAAACTATTATCCAGAATTACAATTACTTTTATTACTACTATCCACACCATCACAATCAACTATAAACCTTTTTATAATTATTATTTTTAGATGAAAATAAAAAATATATTTAAATAAATATCAATTACATTTTCAAAAAAAAAAAGAAAATCAATTTTAGAAAATAAAAATAGAAAATATTTTCCGAACCAAACTCACGATAAGCTTTTCTCTCTTTCCAGCGATGATGTTGACTATTCTACTATAAAATGCTATAAGCCAAAAATCAACCTGCTTTCAACAAAGTTCCAAATTTCAGGCCATTATAATGTTATACCATGTTTGTCTATTGAGTTTTAATTAGCGTCGTAGTAAGGAGGTTATTTGTTTAGACGTACGGCAGGAAGAATAGTTGATTTCTTTTGGTTACTTCCCTTTTCATTTTATTTTCTTAAAATTTTCCTTTCTTCCCTTGTCCTGAAAACAGCAATGGTGAGTTTTTGACATACGAGGCAACAATACAAGAAGCATTAGTAATAAACAACTTATTGATTCCCATGATATTTAAGGAAATCAAGGATAGTTAATTTCCTTTTTTTTTTAATCAAATAGATTGAATATTCTTAGGTTATTCCTTTCTTTTTCCCCTATTTTTCTTTGTTAACTTATTTTCTTTTCTTTGATTTGAAGCAAACGACCTCTGACTAGTTCAGTAAAGTAGATATGGATCAATTTTAATATCTTAAATTACAAATTAACAAAATAAATCCAATTCATATTACAAATAAATAAATTGTATATTTCCTAGCAATCTACGTCACTTAATGCAAGAGCATTTTACCTATTGTGGTAGTGCTCCACCATACATCAGTCATGAATAATTCATCTCCCACCCTATCCATTGTCTGGAATAATAAAAAAGGAAAATTTAGTTAATTTAAAATTTGATTTCATGTATAAAATTATTTATGAATTTAAATTCAAATAAATTAAATTCTAATTTTATTGCGACTCCAATGAGAGATTAATGTAGAGTAGTATTATGGATTATTATTCGAGTGATACGCCAAATTAATGTAGAGTAGTATTGTGGACTATTATCTGAGCGATATGTCAAAATGTGACCTCTCTGATATTTCTTTGTATAAGCTGCACAGTGTATTAGAATTATTTACGAGTCATATGATTTATATAAGAAATAAATTCTTTTGGTAAGTTGAACTTCCTAAGAAGTGTCGCAAGTTGTTTGATTGACATTAAAAAAAATAGAACTTTTTAAGAAGTAAGTTCTTATATGGTATTTGGTTCAATTATAAACTTTCCAGAAAATATTATTAAAATGACTAAAATATCTTATATAAAAATTATGGTCTTTTGCTAAAACACTGAATAAGTTTTTTAAATGATACTCTTGTTATTATTTAAACTTTGTAAGAATAGTTTTATATTTTATTTTATTAGAAAAACATAAAGTAGAACTTACATAAGTGGGTAAGTAACTTTTCATGTTTTGTAAGAAATAAAACTTCCTACAAAGTACAATTTCTCTCATTTTTTGAGTTAGTGGCCAACCAAACAATCCAAACATTTTCTACTTCCCGAAAAATTGTACTTTCTTTAAAACTTTTTGTGAATCAAATGACTTCTTAATTTGTAGTTGTGTCCTAAAATTTTTTTGAGAATCATAGGTCTAGAATTTTATTTTTCCATATTAGGATTTTAGAAATAGAAGTTTCACAAGACAAAAAAACATGGGAAATTGATTATTCCTGTGTCAAAAGGGGAGTATGTTACATTTGTATATGTTAAAATATTTTGGTCAAATAAATAGATTAAAGTATTGATGATTAGTTAGTATCACACCAATTCACCCACCACTACTTATCATCTTCACCCACCATCTAGCACCTCTACCTTCATCCAATGTCATCTCCAACCATTCTTTTAATACATTGTGTTTAAGGGTAATTTTTTTAATAAAATATTATGAAATTTCAAGGTGTATCATTGTTTAACCAAATATAAGGATAATAAATTTTAGAAATATTCATTTACATTTGCATTTTCATGACAAATAAATAAGAAATTCATGCTTTCTTGAGAATTTTATTTTTGACTATAATATTTTCTAGAATGTATTTGACAATGAGAATATTAGCTATTATGCACCAAAACACAACAAAAAAGTAAAGGTGATTTAAGCATACATTTAATTATAGTTTTCATCTTCCTATTCAACTATTATAACCTGTTTTTTTAATATAATACTTTATGATGATTAATTTAATATATAAATTAAATCAAATTGAGTTCAAATTAATAACGCCTCTCAAATTAAAGTTAGAAAATCTCAATTGAAATATAAAATTCCAATAAGATTCTAGTTTGACAATAATTAAGATAACACTAAAAAAAACTATAGTGTTTAGTGATGGAACATTCTATAACTAAATGTTAAAAAATCCATACCTAAAAATTATAACGACGAATTTAGTGATGGACTACATTTGGTCATTAAATTTGGTGATGGTAAAAATATAACAACCAAACTATATCATCTGTTGTTAAATTTCGTCACTAAAAAGCAAAAGAGATTATCAAATTTAATTTTTACAAAATAATCAAATAATTATAATGATGAAAAAATTTTGTTTCCAAATTTTTTTTTTTTTTTTGTAAAATCTCCGCCTTAACCCAACACTAAATCCGTTGCTATATTTTTTATAATTTAATTTTATAATTAGTAGTTTTGTTGCGATTTTCGTCACAAATTTGAAAAAAAAAATTCATGATTGTCATTAAATTTGTCACTAATTGAAAAATTATTGATGGTCATCGCCAAATCCGTCACACATTCACTATTTGTAGTTCATACAAATAGCATATTGCTATTTTTATATTTTTTCCATTCCAACTGAACCTACATTTTAAACCAAATATAGCCTAATCCAACCAACACAAATCATAAAATAAAATTATATTAATTTCCAAATAAACAAAATCCACAAATGATATCAAATATATAAACTCATAGAATGTAATCTATAATTCAAATCCACAAATAAAATCAAATATATTAAAGAAATCCAATGTATTCAAAGATATAAAAATGAAGTCCTAAGATGTAGAGTTTTCATTTGTGTTATTCCTCCTCTTCTTGTTCGATCTTCTTTTCATTATCAAATTCCTCTTCCTCCCCGTTCTCATCCTTGTCATCTTCATCTTCAATTGTGATATCAAATGGGACATGTGCTTCTTCAAGGGTACCAGAGTCATCCTTTAGCATATATATGTTACCATATTCAACCACGATAGCTAAAGTATTATCATTGTCATCATCCTGGAATACATCAACAATAGTCTTGGTGGTTGGAGTATCCACTTGGCTTTGTGCTTTGATCTTAATGATCACTAAATCCCTAATTCATCTCAGATATGGTGGGTAGTACACTTGCAATGCTTGATGTGCAAAGGCAAATGGATCATACTTATTATACTTACAAAAGTGGCAACCTCAACTATTCCACATTGGGGATGGATTTGAGTCCCTCTATTTGGGGTTGGATTAAACCATTCACATTTGAGAACACCACTAGTTTTTGTACTAGAAATCCATATACTTTTGCTTGGTGACTTCCTGAAGTTTAAAACAATAGTTACTTTTAGACTATGCACTAGTTGAACCTTTACTGCACACAACAAAGTTAGAAATGGACTTGTGTGAACTCCATCCTTTGGTATGAAACTTATACCCATTTACAAAGTACACATTCCATGTATGCACCCTTCTATTAGGCCCCTAAGCCTAAACTTTAAACCCATACAGTTGATTATGTTGTCCTTAACTATGTTATTTGGGTTAAGTACCCATCGAGGGGTAAATATGAAGAAAGAACTGAAAATTAGATAAGTTTTGAATTTATACTATGGCTGCATAATGTTGATGCAACAATGCACTTACATAATTTCATAACCACTTAATAAGTTCATGGTTGATTTGGTTAATGTCATTGATGTTTGGTGACAAGTAATGTATATTTTTGACAAAGATGCTACACCTTAATAATTAAGACTTTTAATGCATAACAAATGAGATATAATTCATTAGTGCAATGCTAGGTGTGAAAACATTCTTACTCCATGTATGGTTAGAATTCATCAATGTTTAGCAAAACATAAGTCTGAGCCACATGATAATGGAATCTACATTCTCTTACAGCATGTCTAAGATAGTCAAATATAGAACAACTATCCTCACTTTCATTCAAGCCACCTCCATCATCATTTCGTAGAACTCTGGTCCTCTTAGATTGTACACATGATTGAAAATAATATGAACAAAACGTTAAAGACTCCTTAGTAATGTAAGCTTCACAAATGAAGCCTTCCATCCTAACTTCAACTTTTACCTTCTTCTTTAAAGTGTAAAGAAACCTAAACAAAAGAGTGTTAGATTAGAACATATATACGACTAAGTCTGTGGAAAAAAAATAATGTTTTTATTAAGAATTGAGTTGTTACCTTTCAAAAGGATATATCCAATGGTATTGGATGGGGCTACCCATCAAGGCATTGTGTGGTAAATGTAGGGGAAGATATTCCATTAAATCAAGCCTGACGAAAAGATTCACTCTAATTTGCATATTATGGTGCATGTGTTTTGCTTCATTTGTAATAATTGGTCCACCTATAGGGAGCTTAAGCATATCTCTTGGAAAAATATACCTAACTCAATTATTGTATTCAAAATGGGATTTGGTAGAGCTCTAAAAGCAATAGGGATCAATTGTTCCATGAACACATGACAATCATTACTTTTCATCCTAAAAAATTTGCCCTTTCTCATATCTACACTTCTTGCCAAGTTAGAAGTGTAATTGTCAAGAAGTTTAAGGTTTTTAACCTAGTCATACACTGTTTGTTTTTGTTTCAAATTAAAGGTATATTTTTCCTTAGGTTTCATCATCCTCCCATTACCCCTATCAAGTAATCTAAGTTCCGTACACTTACATTATTTGCTAAGATCCATTCTTGCTTTTATATTATCTTTTGTTTTGCTCGTAACATCCATTACCATGTTGAAGACATCCTTCTTAATATGCATTACATCTAAGTTATGGTAAATCAAATATGTTTTCCAACAAGACAACTCCTATAATGTACTTTGTTTTGTCCAATTGTAGTTTCTCCCATACTACTTTGTTTGTATTACTCGACCTTCAACGACAACCCTTGGAACATCCTAATCTTATCACCTGACAACCTTGTGAGTGGAGTTGATTTGTCATGCCTCGAGTTTGACTAACCTAAAATAACTGCTAGGCTTAAACCATGTGGCCTAAAAGATTAGTTTGAGTTATCTAAGTAGACCATGGTGCATTATATATCATAATCAAGTCTCAAATCTAATTAATATGGAGATTCGCAATCTCCTCCACTCAAATGGCCTAACATCCTCGTTAGGTCCATCAAACCTTATGAGCCAAGATTTGTAGCAGTTGAAATATACAGTTAATGAGTGCTCTAATACCACTAAATTGTCATGCTCCAAATACAAGCACATGACAATGCTATGGATGTGGAAGCATAAAGCATACACATGCACAAGGCTAAATCAAATATGTATATATACCACAATAAATATATGTTGCCAATTAAAAAATGTAACTAATGATTACATTCATCAAAACATTTGTCATTCCCAAAAGTTAAGTTGAAATATTTGATATCATGATAGAAGTCTAAAATTAACAGGAGAGAAAAAGAAATACCTTTCACACATTGTTTGAAAATTCATAAATCTTCATACAAAGTTTCTAATTCACTTTCTCTTAGGTCCTAATAATTTGTGTATGGCTTGCCTTTTCAAAAATCTATAGACAATAATAATATATTGTGCTCAACTAGCCTAGTAAACTCCTTTGCTATTATAGTTGGACCAAGCAATAAAAATAAAATAAATAATATTTTCAACAAATAAAAAGATAATATAGTAACATAAAAAAATGTTTCAAAAACAAAAATAAATTAGATACTGATCATTTTAAAAAATAACATTATATACATATATATATTCATTCTAAATAAGATCTTTTTAATCAATCACAATGTATATTTTCATAATTCATCCAAAAGTTAACAAACAAAGAATTAGCCTTTCAGTTATTGCTAAAGTCACAATATCCCTTGTGATAGGGATTACAATCAATTTCTCAATATGAAAATTGATAGAGCTCATAGCACTATGTATAGGCATCATCCAAATCTATCTATGTATCAATGTTGAGAGCTAAGCACTATATATGAGCATGAATAAATTCATAAGCTCAATATTAAAGCTATCAAATCATACATTGTAGAGATCAATAATCATGTATACATGTATCTAAATTTACATTTCAACTAAAAAGCACAACAAAAAGATATTCTCACAAAAAAAAAATCTAGTGAATGTTAATCTATAATTCATCATTGTGAAAAAGTTTCATCACTTCACTTGGTCCACATTGTCAAAATAATCAATTTAAATATAAATTCTAAAAATCATAATAAAAGTTGCATTGCATTACTAATAATTTCAATATTATGTTTAAATTACTATATACTACTATTATAAATAACTGCAATTAAAAAGCTAGAGCAATATAGTCATTTACCTCAAAAGCACAAGTCGATCTATATTTGAGTCCACGAGAAAATTCTCCAACAATTTAAGATCCTGAACCTTTGATGATTAAGAAAGCATTATAATTAGAAGTTATGAAGTCCTTCCTATAAATGCTCCTTCCTCTTTTTATGTCTCCCGTTCTTCTATATTAAATGAAAGTTATTATACTAGAGTTTTTTAAATTATTCTCTAGTGTTGTTTGAGCCTTTTAATAAGTTTTTCACCTTAAGAATTACAATTAGAATAGTTGGTTATCCTAAAAATAAGTTGAAGTCCTATTATTATTATTATTATTATTATTATTATTATTATTTAGGCTACTATATGATTTCTTAACTTTATTTTTTTAAAGGCACCCTTATTTTGTCTAAATAAGTGCTTCATAGACAACCAACATTGATAACAATCAAAGAAGAAAGTTTTCTATCTATATTTCAATATAAAAGCTTTAGAGCAATTCATATAAATAGGACATGCTAACTTGCCATGTATTTGCCAACCTAACAACACTTTGTATATGGAAATAAAATTTTGTTTCTAAGTTATGTCATACATATGCACATCCTCATTTCATAACTGATTAAGTTTATCTACAAATGGTTGCAAGTATACATTAATATTAGCTTTCTAGTTTGAAGGGCTAGGAATTATCAAAGTAAAAAAATGTACTCATATTTCATATATATTATAGTGGGAGATTGAAAGGAGTTAAAATTAAAGGCCAATAGGGGTATTTTTTTTCCCAATTATCTATAAGGAGTAAATCCATATGCATATAATCCTAATCTTACAATTTAAAGCTTGGCAACAAAGTTAGGCTATATATAATGAAAGTGTTTCCATGCTTCTCTATCTAAAGAGTGCGATAAGACTCCAGAATCAAGAGGATTTTCAAAATGTCATCTCATTTTACTTACTATGGACAATGACGAGAACAATCTTTGCAACCTAAGCGTTAGAGGCAAGTACCACTGTTTGTTATTGGACAATTCTCTATACCTCTCTCTACTTGAATGCTTAGAAGTGTATCTCACAACTTGGTGAAATAAACATTGTCTTTTAGATGCATATTGTTTATAATACAACATAAATCTATTAACATAACAATCAACTTTTAGTACATTAGACCATTTGAAAACCATTTTCTTTGTTATGTAAAATTCTAAATGAATTTGATTATCTTCAAGCATGTATTCTCTTGTGAGTTGTACAATCTCATTGAAGTATTGCTCTGGTACATTATAATTAGACTTGATGCTTAGCAACCTAACTGCAAAGGATAAAACATTATGATTGTTGCATCCTTCATATAAAGCTTGGTGTGCAACAGCCAACATATCATAAAACTCTTCAGAATTAGTGTTCTATGGCTTTTCTTTAGGTTTGGAATGTTGAAAAAATTCTAGACCCGTTGTGTCCATAGTTATTCTCTCATACACATTATAAGGTACCCTATAGTCACCTCTACTATAATTACATTTCTAATTAGAATCAGAAACGTTAATTGTTTCAAGATATATGTGAGGATCATCCCTATTAGATATCCAATACCAATAATTGGATTTAAAACCCCTCCTGTATAAATGCTTTTCCACCTCATTTGCTGTAAAAAGTCTTCCTACAGTGACATTTAGTACATACCTAATTTTTTTATTTTTCAGAAACATATCCCTTTCACAAAAATCTTCAAAGAACCCTTATTCATTGTTAATAAACTCAATGGTAATTCACACATGATCAGGGCCTATTTTATTGTGCATCCACCTCCTATATTCATGCATATCCATGGAAGTTTCCTATTATTAAAGGAGGTGTGAAAGTTAAGGGATTATAATATATACACGTATTTTTTGCCATATTATATATTTTTAAATTTTTGTAAAGCCAAACCCTATTTTTGAGATATTTAAGTAATAAAAATCCAAATTAACTCAACACAATTATATCATAAAATCATTAAAAATATATTATTAAATAAAAAAAACATAAGCATACCAAAAACACCCTTAACAAAAGTCTTAATCTAATTTGAAACAACTAAATTAGATTTTTCATAAAAATATATGAACCTAAAATTTCTTAACCCTATAATATTAATCAATAGAAATCAACATAATTGGTGCCAACTAGCAACAACAATCAATCATTACATTATCTATCTAACCCTAAACCAATGTCAAAATCAGTAAACAATAAATTTAAAATTGTAATATTGGAATGGGTCAAGCACACATACAGTTTGGGTACTATCATTGTCTATAAGGTGCTTCGTTGGCTATGAATGAGGCCTTCAGTTGTAACTCACTCCGACAATGGCGAGGGGTGGCAACAACAATGGAAAGAGTGGCGAAATTGACTATTCTAAAGAGAGTAGGGGTGTTAAACGGGCTTAAAGTCTGTGGGCCAAGTGGGCCAAACTGCTGGTTAGAGCAGATCGAACTATAGCCAAAATAGCCCACTTGAAAATAGGCCTAAATGCGTCAGGTCTGGCAAACTGCAGTCCAAGTGGACTGAGTCCATATGGACACGAGCCGATCTGTAGCCCCAATGTTGGCTAAGAGTGAGAGAAGTCTAATCCAACACTCCAACCCGTCCCAGGTCCCTCTCCCTCTGCGTCTCAGCATCTATAGCTCTGTGTCATTGCATGCCGTGCTACGTGCGTGCCTCATCTTAATATCTCATAAACAAAAACAATTAATTAAACAAATTACAAAAGTGTTTTGTACTTTAGTCACTAACATAGTAACACACACAGACACTGAAATGCCAAACCAAATGCAAACCCTAGCATATCTATCGTCCGATCGTCGTCATCTCAAAGTTAAGCAAACTCAGAAAATTGAAGAAAAAAGGGGAGCAGACATAGAATAGAAAAAGGGGTAATCAAAGAGAGTGAGTGTTTCGATAAGAAAAATCCTAGCACATCGTCGGACTCGGATTGTGTGGTGTAGAGGAAAAAAATTTTGCAGTCAGGTGAGTTTTTCTTTTAATTTTTTTTTAATCTTGCTTTCGGTTTAATGCCAATTTTTTATTCTCATTTCTTAGTGTACATAAATGGATGATGGATCTACTTACTTAAGTTGCTTTTTAGGGAAAAAAAGAAATAAACCCTTAGTTCTTGCAGGTCTATTTCAAAATTAAGATGAGTAGTTATTAGCTGTATTGTAAATTTGTAATCATTTACTTGACTTGTTATGTGACTATTGTTACAACTAGCATATTAGTTTTTAATTTAGGTAGTAAAATCCAAGCTTGATGATAAATTTTAAGAAGATAGACTTGATCTTATCATAATAAGTTTCATCTTAGATTTTCAGGTTATGTTATGCCTCCTTGTCATTATCCTGAGTGACATAATAGTGAGGGAATTGCATTGTGTTGATAGCATATAAGTGATAAAAAAAAAACTCAATGCTTTTTGTTCTGCGAAGAAAAATCATTTGTCAAGAAGACTACTTGATTTAAAAGCCCTAGTACATATAAACCATATAATTTAGCTCATTTGATAATAACCTTGTACTTGAGTTACAAGATGCTTGACTTGTTTAGCTCATCAACTGCCTAATACTTGTATATTTATAGATGCATACAT
>JANHAO010019646.1:0-13140 GCA_026873985.1 Saraca asoca
GAATCCTATTGAAACATAAACTTCTTATAATGCTTGATCTTGAATTTCTCCATTGTTCTTCATTGTTCCTGAATCAAAGATTCCTGAAAAGTGAGTTTAACATACTAAAACATATAGTTTGTTTAAAATTGCTTTTCAACATTCAAAACTAATAATAATAGTATAGCTTAGGCTAACAATATTAAAATAGTGGATCCTAACAAAAGAAATTGTAAGATTCAAAATAAGAGATTGTGCCTTATCTCTCCTAATTTATCCATCATTTTTTTATTTATTTGCTTAATTTCTCAAATAAATTTACGATGCCTATGCAAATGTGTTAAGAGATACAATTAATACTTTTTTTTTTCAGTGATATCTCAATATATACTTTTGGTAATGATTAATATTGCTTGCTGACTAGCATATACATGAAAAATTATATGGTGTTCGAGTTTGATTATTTTTTCAGGTGAAATTGAGACCTAAGATAGTTTCTTTTTTTTTTTAGCATCCAAAGAAGGCCAAGTCTTTTCCATCGTTTAAAAAAACATATTAGTTATTAATTATAACATATAAAACAAGATCAATTATGCATGCCACTCATGGTAGTAATGTAAAACGGATGGATTAGGTTCAAATGAGACTAGTCCGCATAAACTCAAACTTATATAGGCTAACCTAAAAACAGTCTTGTAGGAGGAAGTTTGGCCTACTTCGTCAATAGGCAGGACAATTCACAACCCATTTTTATTTTGAGTTTTATTTATTTTATTAATACCTAATGGATATTATCTTAGACAACAGGTTAATTGAATTGGGCTTGTATATTACAATTATAAGTTGATTTGAAAAGGGAGGATTGAAAGAAAAAAGAATTGGGTAGCTTACTAATTGGCCCATGTCTATCTAGGCAAGTTAGCATGGGTTTAAGTCCATCTAGATAACTTATTTGAATTTGTGTAAAAAAAAAATAGAAGCAAAAACAAAAGTTCTATCCACCGTATATCCATGAGTAGCCTATAAACCTAGAGCCTATTTTACATTGCTAGCTCGTTGCTACATAGGCAAAGTTTAGTATACCATGATTATTGATTTCTACAAGGATGTATTTTCCAAAAAGCCTTCTCTAAGAGAGATTTATTTGTCTAGAAGGATTTTCCCAAATTTAATGATCAACAACATAATTGTATTAGATAGCCTGTCAACTTTGAAAAAAACTAGGAAGCTATGTTTGATATTAAAGCTACTAAGGATCTAGGAAAGGATGGTTATCTAGCTCTTTCCTTTCAAAATGACTAGCATATTATGGATTCTAATATTTTTAAGCTGGGGTAGGAAGCTTTTAATGGTAGAAATCTTTAGGACATTAATAAAACTTTTCTAGTTTTGATCCCTGAGATGGATAAGCTAGAATTTGTGAATCAATATTGTCCAAACTCCTTGTGCAATGTTGTTTATGAATGCATCTCAGAAGTTATGGTGAATAGAATTAAACCTCTCCTCCCTTTGATTGTTTCTTCCTTCCAAGTAAGTTTTGTGTTTGATAGATGTATTCAAGACAACATTATAATTGTGCATGAGATGATTCATTCTATGAGGAAAATGAGAGGTAAGAAGGGCTTTGTGGCTATTAATATAGACTTGGAGAAAACTTATGGTCATCTTAGCTAGGATTTTGTTAAAGATATGCTAGAAGAGATAAATATTAATGTGATATTTCTCCATTTGATTATGAATTGTACTACCTCATCCTCATTTAATGTTCTTTAGAATAGGAACAAAATGGAGTCCTTCCTACGTTCTAGAGGAATTGTCAAGGTGATCCTCTCTCTTCATATCTCTTTGTCATTTGTATGGATAAATTATCACACATTATTTTTGATGTTGTTGATAATAATTCTTGGATCCCTATGAAAGCTAGTAGAAATGGGCCTAATATCTCTCATTTAATGTCTGTTGATGACTTAATTTTATTTGGAAAAGCATCAGAGAAACAAATTAATGTCACAATGGATTGCCTTTAAAAGTTTTGTTCTACATCCAGTGAGAAGGTGAATATCTTGAAATCCAATATTTTCTTTTCTTGAAATACTTCCATTGATTTATGAAACAAAATTGTGAATAAATCAGGCTTTGTGAATACTGCTAATCTTGGGATGTATCTTGGTATCCCTTTAATTCATATGAGGACTAATCAAGGAACTTTTAGCCATATTGTTAAAAAATTCAAGATAGACTTGTAGGTTGGCAAACAAACTATCTCTTTATGGCAATTAGAGTGACTTTAGTTAAATCTGTTATTGAAACTCTTCCCATTTATATGATGCAAGTTAAAACTATTTCAGCTAAAATCATCCAAGATATTAAGCATTGCCATAGGGCTTTTGTTTGGGGCTATGATATTCAAAGAAGGAAAATCCATACTATTTCTTCGGACTGTTTGTGCTAACCTTAAAAGTATAGAGGGCTGGGTTTCAAAACCTTAGGAAGTATGAATAAAGCTTATCTTACTAAGTTGGCTTGAAAGCTGAACTCTCACCCTGATGACTTGTAGGTTTGAGTACTTCAAGGAAAGTGTGGGAGAAATTATAATTGAGTTTGTAATATTGAGGTAAAAAATTCAGATTTTGTGCTTTAGAAGGACATAGGAAAGATTTGGTATCATAAGATGGATAGTCAAATATAGAGTATAGGGGATGGCAATTCTACTCTCTTTTGGGTATTTTCTAGGGATTTAGCTGTTAATCCTATTCCTATTGATTTGTTAAATCATAAAGTAGTAGATTATATCACTACTAATGGCTCATGGAATTGGGTTGTCCTTGATGCTTAGCTTCCTTCCAATATTACTATGATTCTGCATGCTATGAGCCCACTTACTTCAGAGTGTGGTCCAGATGTCCTTGAGTGGAAGCATAGCCATTATGGGGAGTTTTCTATTCATAGCACTTACTCCATTATCAAATCTCATCCTTCCAATAATAACTTTTTCAATTGGAAAATGGTTTGGAGGTGGCAAGAACCTAAGAGAATCAGAGTTTTTACTTGGTTAATGTGCAACAATGGTCTTTTAACTAATACTATGAGATGTTGTAGAGAACTGGGAAGCCCCTATTGCCACTACTATAATAATATTCCGAAGGATATTTTGTATGTTTTACGGGATTGTAAAGTTACAAAGTTGTTGTGGTACTCTTTGTTACATACAAGGCATAGAAATTTATTTTTCTCTTGAAATATAAAAGATTGGATCTATAATAATCTCTCTTGATCTGAGGCAAAATACTAATATTAGTTGGTAAGTGATTTCGGGTAGAGCTATATGGTTTCTTTGGAGATAGAGAAATTGTTCTATTTTTCAAGAGAATTTTCAATTCCCTCAAAATCCAAAGACCTTAATCATGAATTATGTGAATCGCATTCTTTTTTCTAAGAGAGTTCCCAAGCCTGGTCAAAATTTAGCTTCATACCCTATTATTCTTGTGGATTGGAACCCTCATTCTAATGGATGGGTAAAACTTAATACTAATGGTGCATCAAAGAATAATCCAGGTTTAGCTAGGTGTGGAGGATTAATTAGAAATAAGCAAGGTAGTTAGCTTTGAGGTTTTTCTTACAATCTTGGTGTCTACTCTTTTTTTTTGTTGTTGTTGCAAAATTTAATGGTTTAGAGCTTACTTGGCGGAAAAATTTTGAACAAATCCTACTTGAGGTTAAGTCTTTATGCCTCATTAAAATTCTAAATTGCAAAGTCTTTGTTGGCCTACAAAATAGAGGGCTTCTTACATGTTACTTTGAGTTGCTTGGTAGACATTAATGGATATATTGTTGTCATATGCATAAAGATGGCAATGTGATTACTGATTGGAAGCATCTCATTCTCTTTCTCATGCAGTTGGTTTATTTTTCTATGATATCCCTCCTGTAGGGCTTAGTCCTCTTTTGTTAGGTCATGTTTATGGGGTTCTTACCCCTCATAGGATTTATGTGTAATTTGCTTTCTTTTTATTGGGCATTTTAGCCCCTATCAATAACAAAAAATAAAAATAAAAATTATACAATAATAATAGTATAATTTTGATTGGATTTTGAAAAATCAATGTCTCTTTTTTAGTTGCATGAAGTAAATTTTTAATAAAAATATTTAAAATACAATTATGTGTACTTCTCACATGAATGAATGCCTACAACAACAACAACAACAACAACAACAACAATAATAATAATAATAATATATATATGATGAACTGTGAACTATTACAAATTCTAGAAGGCATTTTGTGTATGTAGCTTATTGAGTTTTTGACCATGCGTTACAATTACAAATCCTAACGTGAGTACTATTGAAAAACAAAGTCACCGGATCCTTTAAGAAAGCAAAGCATTTTCTTAAGGGCCGGTGTCTTTTATTTACGGTAAAACTCACCCAACAGATATGACTCCATTGCAATTTTAAACTCCAAGTTAAACAAACAGAATGGAGGTTCCTGCCAAAGCATTTGGTTAGTAATAATGATTGGATAAATCATACACCAACTTTTGACACTGAATTTTGACCGCAATCTGTCACCATCCACTTTTGATATATATCCATTTACCTCACAAGTCATTGGGTTATAATTAGCAGTTTAGCATATGATAACTTAATTCATTTTATAAGCACAGAGCAGCTAAAAAAATGTTATTAGTTGAATTTGAGTTCAATTTGCATGTATAAAACCATTCAAAAGAGAGAGGTACAATTTTTATTGTATATTAATGCATTTTCTCTTCTAAATTAAATGGTATACATATTTTTTATTGACTAAACATTTGCAATCTAAATGTATTTAATGCAACTAAGAATTTTTATAAAATAATATCATGTGAATTATTTGGCATTAGGGATGACAATTCACATTGAATTTGGGGATACTCACAAGGATTGCCTCATGAGGCATGGAGATAAAAAGGATTTTTTTTCCTATAGTGATAGAGATGGGGTAAAAGTTTGTCCCATTTCAAATTTTGAGATAGGGCAAGAATCACGTTTCGTCTTGTCTTACTCCAAATTTTAAAAAATATCATTTTATTTTTACTTTGTGATATATAATACATTTTAAATAAGAGTACTTAAGTATTTTCAAATTATATGCTTATAAATCAATTAAATTTTATATGCGTCAAATATTTTAGATAATTGTATGACATAGGAGTATCATAATTTGATTATATGAGATAAAGAATTTAAAATGGTTGTTCATTATATATAAATTTATAGCTTTATTTATTTGTTTGATATTATTTAGTGATTATGTATGAATTTGTAACACTTAATTTGAAAACTTATATTTTTTTCATAATTTTTTTATCATTCTCCCGAAAGTCTCCATAAAACTTCATTGTCTCATGAGGTGTAGGGATGTAATGAATTTTATCTTTAATAATAAAACATGAAACATGATAAATTTTATCTTTGATAATAAATAAAACAAAAGAAGATTGATCTGTCTCTCCTATTCTATTGTCATCCCTTGTCTATGTTACAGGTGTAACAATATATATATATATATATATATGAATATACAAAAACATTGAACACATAATAACATATCATATACTAATATAAATACAACTATATAATAAAGGAGAAATCTTCTTATAATTTTGTGAAAAAAGATTGATATTTATTATAGAATAAAAATGATAGAAAACGAATTAGGTGGACTTGCAGAGTTGGAATCACCAAAACATCATTTCAGTTTGAAAAAAGTTAGTGGTCCGTGACATTGTTGAATTTACTAAGTGAAAAACACTGATTTCACTTTTTTTTTTCATAATGTCCAATAAATCTAAAATTATTCTCTTATATCTACTTTATTCTCACGTCTCTTTATATATTTGTGAGACTCAGAACTCAGAACTCTGTAAGCAATAAGGGAAAGTAAGAAAAAAGTACATAAAAAGGTGTGGGAGTAATATTACATGACAACTCCCTCATTCTATTTCAGGAGAAAAAACACTTTAATTCAGGCATTAATCAAACCTTATCAAGCATTTTCTATACTGGGAATAAATATGTAACAGATTTAATTTAGTGATGGTAATGGGTCAAATTTAGGTAGATTTAATCCAACTTGGACCCATTAGAGTCCCATTAATCCATATCCGTCAAAGACTCAGACTAGTTAAAGATTTGATTTAAAGATTGATAAGGACCTATTTTAAATTAAAAAAATATAATTATGAAATTTTTTTATTAAAAAGAAAGTATAAAATTATTTTTTATTAATAATAATTGACTTGTTATTGAATATATTATTTAAGGTGATTTAATGTAATACCTAAAAAAAGAGTCAAAAACTATTAGATATTTAATAATTAAACCTAAACCTAAACCATCGTATAATAGATTGAATTTAGATATCATTTGTTGCTTAAAGAGACGAAACCTATTGAACTCGGTGCAGTATTATTATCATTCCTAGTCTTATTAAATGCATATAAGAAGTTAATTAAATTCCACATTTTAGCCAATTAAATTGACTTTGCTCATACTAACATTACATCGGAATCACAATTCCACGTTTTAGTCAATTAAATTGACATTGCTTAATACTTATAGTAAACCGAAAGAGAAGGTTTTACATGCTTAGATCATCAATTCCGATATGGAATTGGTCTTTACGTTTATATATGATTTATTCAATGAACAATTGAACATGGAATTTCTCTTCAGAGTGAATTATATTGACTTTCTTTGAGGATATACTAAAATTATAAAGATATTTCTTCTTATTCTTAAAATACAATTACTCTCCTTCAAGTTATAAAATAGAGGATTATGTTGTATTTTAATTTAAATGCAAGGGATATTTATGCAAGTTTTGCAGAAAATATAAGAAGATTTTATGTTAAATTTAAAGCATTTAGACATAGGGAAGTATGTAAATTTGTCAAATACATATGACGAGAATAATCTACTCTTTTCTTTATTTCTTTGAATTTGCAGTAAATAGCTTTGAACTCGAATCTCCCTTGCAACATTATTTCTCAAATAAGACTATAGTTGCATAGAAATATGGCAAATTTATTCAAATTTGTGTCTTATCTTGATTAGAAAGAGAGAGCAATCAAGATTTTTTTTTTCCAATGGTGATTACATTGATTGCAAAGGATAATTAAACAATAAAATTGTAAAGGATAAACTTTTTTATGGGCTCCACCATCTAGTAGGTTAAATGTTTTATTATTGGATTACTATTTTTATATTTAAATTTATGTTTTTATTTGATTTATTTTTTTATTTTTTTAAAAAGGGACTAATTCAACGGTGAAAGTTACTCAACTCCTTAAAAGGTCCAACTTCCAATAAAATTATGCAATTAAACAAAAACCAATTCAAGTGGCTTCAAATTATAATAATAATGTAAAGAAGCTGGAAGGTGTTTGACAATGTCCGAGGAAAATCACGAATTGTATGGTAGGCAACGTCATGTTTTACAACTGATAGTTGTTGGTGTTGCTCTTTCAAATTCGAATGACGTTATATTTGTGCTGATTGAACATGAGCAAGGAACTCGTCAAACTTGTTGATCAAATCTGGATGGAACATTATATAATTTATATTACTTATCCACACGGAAGATAATATATGATTATTATATTGTTAATATTAAAAATTTAAATTTAAATTTAAGAATTAAGAATTATAATGGAACATTCTTAGATACGCTAAAGGAAAGTTTGATAATATTTAAATTTTAGTTTAATTACAATTTTATATTTTTAATATATAAATTGGTTGTATTTAATCCTCATTAAATATAATATATTTTTTTTATCCCTTCAATTTGTAAATTAAAACAAATCAAATTTAAATTAATAGCTTTCATTAAATTAAAGATGAAGAGTTCCAATTTCATAGGACCAACCAAACAAGCTTTTTTGTAATTCCCTTTCTCATCTCCATTCTATATGACTAATTAGTATGCCCTAAATTTTAAGTGATAAATCCACTGAATATTAAATTTATAGCAGCTAAATAGTTACTTATTTTAAACATTGAATTTAGTTAAAACTTATTTTGATCCCTTGATAATTTGATTTATATTGATTTTTTTAAAAGATTTTAATGTTAATTTAGTCATTAACTTATTCAATTACACTCAATTAAATCACTATTTTAATTTATCATTTAAATTCTTAGTAATATTACTAATATGGCATCTAATTCAATGATATGTCGATACTACAATGCTATTTTGGTCATTTATTCATCATTCTTAACCTAACAAATCAATTATCACATAAAAAATGAATTTATTATATTTTTTAATATATTCAGATAGAATACTATTATGTAAATTTGTGATCTAATAGTCATGTAAGTTGTTTCTATAAAATGATAATTATATAAATATGTACTGTTATTCTTGTTAAAACATGTTAGAACCTCGTAATATAAGAGTAAACATATAAGGATTTTTAACTTTTTCGCCTCTAATTAAAGGTAACATTTTCCCTTTACTAGAACACAAAGATCACTATAATTTTTTAAATCAACTCAAATAAAGAAAAAGAATTTAATAATTTTAGCTTGCATTCTTAAAAACACTACATAGGTTGGGAAAAAAATGATTACTGAAAAAAGATAAATGTATAAATATGGGCAAGCATTTCAACAAATGTTTCAAGGCTTTTATCACTTGTCCATCTTGTCTTGCTTAATTTACAAATCACTTTCCACATGAAAAAAAAAAGTGTAGCAACAAGAGTCATACTATGTGGGTCAGGCTTGTAGGAAGCCACTCAGATAATTTTTTACATCAATCATGTGTCTAAAAATCGAGGTGTGACAAAATTAGTATCAGGGTCTGTTTTAAAGAAAGGGTGAATTATTCATTCACAAACTCTAAGCTCATACATTTTAGTTTCGAAGTCTTCCGGTTGAGACAATCTTCAAAACCATCAAATTTCTCTTTCCGATTCCAAAATTTAAGTTGCAAATCTTTGGATTCCAAAGGATAACAAGCATAGATAAAAGAAACTTATGATTTATCATCCTAAAGTAATTAAAATTGACTGTAACCAAATTGAAAGCTTGAACTCAAGTTCAAAGCACCATTTTCTTCTTTACCATTTTAACTTAATTTGAAATGATTAAGATCTATCTAAACTAATCATAGTTCTTATCTAATATGGGTTTGTGTTTGACTACTAAACTTCACCCAAGCTTTTGTCACTTGCTTAACATTTATCCTACAACTATAAGGCCCATGTACCAATAATTATATTAATTTGACCATAAAGTTAGCTGGATAAAACCAAACTAGTCATAATAGTTTTACACTCATAGATTTCCTCCAAAAGTTCCTAATTCATCCCCACAAAAGCAACAAGCCAAAATTTCATTTCGTGCTATCTAAAACGATTCAATTTGTCCCAACTTGGCTTAGCAATTAGCTGGATTTGAAGTAAAAATAGATTATGAATCTTGAGTATCAAAAGTGTAAGATTCTTTCCTAAGATTTGATTTTATGTTATGGAAATTGCCCAATTAACACTACTTTTCTTAATTCTATTATCATCAATTAACCATTCTTTTCTCTAACTCATGACAATTTAAATCTAATATAGTCTAATCAATCGTTATTGAAATTAATTAAAATAATGTCCTAGCTTAACTTCATTTTCATTACTAAAACCCCAATGAACCAATTTTAATAATCTAATTAATTCTTACCAGATCCTACTAAGTTTCTATTCAAAACAAAGTTATTCATTACAATCCCCAAACCCTAAGCCCCATATTTTGTATTTCAGCTTCCTCTATATTTCTGAGCTTAAAATCACGAGACTAATCTTAGTGTGGAAATTTACTTTGATTTAACCAAGAAAGGTCTTAATGGAAGTCTTGCTATCCCATGTTAATCTAGTTCCACTGTCACACTTATTGTTAAGGAGAAGATCGTTCACTACAAATTTAGGTGACCAACTGTGGATAAAGCTACTTCTGGTGAGTTGGTGATGATGCCGGAGCTAGGCAAAGAGATGTAGAGTGGCCTAGTTAGTTTTGTAACTGCTTGCTTAAGCCAATATTGACAGTGGAATCTGGTAAGGCCCAAACTCCAATCAACAAAAGTAGTTCAGAGTACCTCAAACAATATTCCGATTGCAAAATGGGTCTTTAATGGTGTGGAAAACAAAGGAATACAAGGGAAAGAGGAAGAACAGTGAACGCATAGAAGGTTTTTAACGTGGTTAAGCCAAAATCGGGTAGCACTGATCCCTATGTCCATGATAATATTATTAATCTGCTGAAAATTTGGTAGAATAACAGCATGTGTTTCTTTTCCCTCCCTTACAGTGATCTTCCTCCTCATATTTATAGAGGCTGGGAGCTTACAAATGTAATTTTACAAGTTACAACTCTGTTACATCAAGTAATAAATGTATAAGATAGCCTAGACTATTGCAAAATGGCTTCCATAGGTTACTTTTTGCGGATGGGCCCTACACGCTACTTTTTGTAGATGGGCGGCGTAGACTGTCTGAGGGTGTTTGTCTCTGATATTGACTTATGACAATCTTCTAGCTAGGTGAGGTGTTGTATCCTATGAGCTGGAGCTCTGATCATTATAGACCTCCGATTAGTGAGGTCAAACTTGTTTGGCTCGAGCTCACAAGTAGCGATTTAGTGGCTAGATAGGTTAGTACTCGTCTCTTAGTGAGCGAGGGCTTGTCCCCTAGACTTGTTTCACATACTTAGCTCCGAGCTCGTAACTAATGACTTGGAGCTTGTACATAGCGATCTCGACCTCTAAGTAGGCCATGCTTCCTTCTTCATCTAGACTTGTTTGCTACTGGGCCTTAGTTACCTAATCCGTATTAAACCAGAAAATACCCATAACATCAGCCCCCCAACTCTTAGTCTGCTTTGTGGACTGGGAATTGTGATTTTACTAGTCAAGGTCTTCACTTGTAGTTTCTGCTTGTTGTCATTTCAAAACACAAATCTTTCACTTCTTTTAAATGAGGTACTTCATTCTATACATAGCTCTCAGCCATTGGCGTGGCAACCTTATCCTCTTTAGACCATCTAGACAAGAATAGCCAAATAACCTCTAGATTTTTTGAGGAATCATCTAGTCTATTTAAGAGAAGAAAAAGCCTTCTTGCTTTTCCTCAGAATGCTCTGATGGGTGCTTCGGCTAAGCCCCACATGTCTTCAATGGTTTGGCTATTTGATGAGGCGTGTATAGCCTTCTACATAGAGAGCTTCATGGATAATTCTTCTCTGAGGATACTGAGAGATCTTACACAGATCTTGGATTACTTCCTCATGGTGTTGCTGCGAGATTTGGCCTTCCCAGCTAGACTCTTTCGCTTCTTTTGAATTGCTCTTGGCGCAAGTGGGAAAGGAGCCATCAGTTGAGGAGGATGACAAGAAGAAGATTAAAGAGCTAGCATGCCCCTCGGTCCTCCAACCGATGGGAATTCATCTTGCAAAAGCTGACCTTCTTCGTGTTGTCATAGCCATAGGCTTACTGACTTGTACTTTAACTCCTTTAATGTAAATGTACCCCATTGAGACTTTTAATGAATGAACTTTCATTGTGAGTGATGTGTTATGTCGAGTGTTCTATAAATTGTAGATGATTGCATAAATTTCTACAAACCACAATTGATTGAAGCATTTAGATGACTAATCAGTCACATTCTTCTCATAACAAAAGGTCTAAGAACCAGAATGCTTGAAAGCTACAGCCTGTGGGAGATTGCATGAAAACTTGTGAATAACCTCGCATAAGAGCTATGAACAATAGATTAGGTGAGAGCTGCGAGCATTAGGTCTCATCAAAGCTGGGAGCATTAAGTCACATGAGAGTTACGATCATTAGGTCACATGAGAGCTGTGAGCATTAAATCGCATGAGAGATGCGAGCATTAGGTTGCATGCGAGCTACACCTTACGAGCTGCACCACAGTAATCTCATTACACAATGGGTAGTATGAGTTTGACTTTACCAACAATCTTATTGCTCAGGCAGGAAATAAGATTGACACTACCAATAATCTTGTTGCTTAGGTAGGTCACATAAATAGTCATCTGTGAGCAATCCTTTTGCTCAAGTAGGAAATGAGAGTTTTGACTCTGCTAGCAATCTTGTTGCTCAGCCCCACAGCAACCTCGTTGCTTAGTGGGATAGCAATCTCCATTGCTTAGTGGAGCAGCAATCTTTGTTACTTAGGCAGATTGTGCCATAGTAGTCATACCACAGTAATCATGTTCCTCAGTGGGGTCTATCCACAGCAATCGTGTTGCTCAGTGGCTTGAACCACAACAATCTTGTTGCTCAATGGACTACACTACAATAATCTTATTGCTCAATGATTTTTACCATAGCAATCTTGTTGCTTAGTGGATACGAGTCTTAATCCCGGTCTCCTTAATCTGGATGAGCTAAAGTGAACTGAGAACACAGGAGCAAACATTCCTTACTTAGAGTTTGTAATGTGAGATAAGCAAATCTTTATTTCAAGCTTTGGCTTTTACAATACTTCTATTAAAAAAAATTTACCCGATATCAATAAATATTCATGTAAGATATAAAAGAGAAAGTTAACAATACAAGGTCAAAGGTGCGAGCTAGGAAATTATTTTTTTTTTGCTCACTACAAAATTAGTATATAATTCTAGAGGGAAGTGATTGATCTTGATTGGTATCTCACCACTGTCAGGGCGGACTACTGGGGCTATTGAGATCGTTCTCTTGAAGGTTGCTCAACATAGTCTCTCAGGCATCCTCGCTTGATGAGTTCCTCGATAGCTTGCTTGAGAGCCCAACATTTTGATATAGCATGCCCTTTCTCACTATGAAAGGTGCAGAACTTGGTTTAGTTGCTTTAGAACTTGTTGGAAGTCCTAAAAGTCTTTAGCTTCCCAAAATCATCCCTTTCTCTTTCCATGATGAAGATCTTGTCCAGAGAGTTTATTAGGCTGGTGTAATTGCTATGGCGACCTTGACACTGAGGTCACTGATGCGAGCTGTCGAGGCCCGATCAAATTAGTAATTTATAAATCGAAATTGCCTAAACTAACTTGTAACATAGGCAACACCGGGTCGCATCCAAGGACCATGTTAGGATGATTTTACCAATCTAATTAGGAGCTAA
>JANHAO010019647.1:0-13166 GCA_026873985.1 Saraca asoca
ATGGAAGGTTATGCTTTGACCAAGTCAAATGTTACTCTAGCCACGAGGAATAATAAAGGCTTGGATTGGGTATTTCTGGAAATGTCGTTAGGCATTGCCTAATCAAAATAGGATTCATTACCACTCTTCGAAGTTGATATCCATGACCACTCAACGAATTGGTTTGACTCGGAATATCCTTGGCCAAGGTAGAATTGAGACTCAAATGAGATTTGAGTGCTCAAATTTGATTGAGTCAAATAATTAACGATGTCGAGAAACTATGATTGGTTAAAGAGGTTGACTGGCATCCATACCTCTGACTAATCAGATATAGGTAATGAAGGAATTGTATCATGCATTGTGTACATGGTATACTATACACTAAGATCAACCATATACAGGCTTGTCACCTCGAAGACTCCTACTGAAAATTGGGTAGCTATAATGGCTTGCTAGAGTCTACTTATAGCTTAAAGTCCATGGATGATTAATTTAGATAAATTGATTAGGAAATTAATTGGATTAATTTCATATGCCTTTAAAGGATTTTAAGGGCATTTTGGACTTTTGCCAATATTTCGGGGGCCTACTGGGTCACACACATAACAGGAAACGATATGGCCAAAGTTTGAACATATTTGATGTTCAGGGACTAAATTGTAATTTGATGAAATTACTTGAGGCCAAATTAAAGTTCAATGAAACTTGAGGGGCTATTTTGCAAAATTTTGAAAATGTTTCCTTGCCCCTGAAACGATGTCATTTTGGGCCTTGGTGGCTTGGCCAAAATGATGTCGTTTGGCTCTATTCTTCTTTGCTCCTAGCTGGCCGAAATGTTTGACTGTGCATGCTTGGCCGTGCGCGCGTGAGGGAGGAGAGAAGGCACAGAGAGAGAGAGCTCACGCGGAAGAGGAATTGTTCTTCCTCGACCGGATCCAACAGTGACTAGACCAAATGGGATCGAAAAATGTTTCTGGTATGCTCTCTCCTTTCTTCCCTTGTGATTTGCTGAAGAGTTCAGCAGAAATGTGGAGAAGAGTCTCCATGGGAGGTTCGGCCATGGTTGAGCTGAAAAGGGAAGAAGAAAGCCGGAAGGAGTTCTGGTGGTTTCTCGACTGGCTCTCGGTCCTTTCAGCTTCTAGAGACTTGCTAGCACAAGTAGAGAAGCTGAGAAGGCCATCTGAGATCTTCTCCGGTGTGGATCTTCGATAGAGGCAACACATTGGGGTTGCTTGGTGACTGGAAGATTCAACATTTTCTGCTACGAATGGAGCTAGATTAAAGGTTAGTATTGGTTCTTTTTACTCTGTATTTGATGTATGTGATACATTGAAGCCTCAAACCAATGCATCCTGGAGTGGTTTGTTCGGCCATGGTTATTCTTCACTAGAAAATTTTTTAAAATTTTCTCCCTTTTGGACTAGACGAATCCTACATAATTGGATCTGAGTCTCTCCATAGAAGTTGTAACCCTATCTCTTAGCAATCCAATGGTTGTGGCCTTGATGAAAAATTTGATTCCTAGCATAATTTATGGTTTAAAAATTGAAATAATTTTCTATAGCAGTCCAACTCATAACAAAATTTAACACTTAAGTCTATAGCCTTAAAACTCAATGGAAATGGTGTAGTTTGACCTTAAGTCCCCCATGAAAGTTGTAGGGATAGATCTTACCTATCCCATGGGCTTAGGTTTTGACCAAAATGAGGAATGGAGCTCTAGTTATGATGAAAATCCTAAAACTAGTTTTGGGTCATAGAGCAACACTCTGTTCTAGTTTCTGGGCTTTATTTAACCTATAAAATGGCTGAATTAGGCTTTGAACTTTATATGACAATTTTATATCTTTCTTTTAGATTTCAAAGATATAAGAATGACCTAAAACTGAAGTTCAAAACTCAAGATATATTTAAAAACCTGAAATAGTGCTAAATTACCAAATTAATTCAATTAAGCTCAAAAACTAACCAAATCACAAAGCCAATTACTAGTATCCAATTAGGCACAAAAATACAACAAAATACTGAGAATAGAAATGTTATAAAATATGTATAAATTATGCTCATCAATTGGAAACCAGTGGATCCCAAAGTTTAGAATGCAAGATAGACATCAATTTGAGAGTAGAAACGAACAACAAAGTTACAACATGAGTGGAAAAAAGAGGACACCTACTTTTAAGGCCCATCAAGCAAAGGCCCAAAAAAGCACCCCACTAAGGGAGAGAACTATCGTAGAGACTTATGAACTCTTAAGGACCATGACAACATGCATGGGATTGATGGACCAAAGGCTTGGGTCTATAGATCGAGGAATCCATGACTTTGATGCTAGAATGGAACAAAGAATGAATTGCATAGAGGAACATGTAGAAGATATTCAAGATGTTATAGTTTTAGACCTAGAACAACACTATGATTAGGCTAATATGATCAATACTTTGTGATTACATTTATTATTAGGATTTATGCATTCATTTGATTGATTTCATTGATGTTGATAACATCACCGTAAGGATGATATTTTTGTTTTGAAAAATTTTTGATTTAATGAAATATATAAATTTTCTTTTTCTCGAGATTGCATGAATCTTGTTATGAAACATGATTATAAATGTGACATGCTGAAGCAATATGAATGACAAGAAAGATGAATTAACTTCCATGAAAGAACACAAATGGCATCATTAGGGATACCTATGATATGAAAAGATATGAGATGATAAGGTATGATAAGATAGGTTATGTATGACATGAATGTGATTGATATAACATGTGTATGACTAAGCATCTAGTTTATTCTAGCATACTTTATGATAAGACTTAAGCAAAAGATTAAAAGATACGACATACCAGAGATAAATTAGTTAGAGTTAGTTAGACACATACAAAATAAAGAAAGAAGGAACAACAACAAACTTGAGAGAAGGAAATGGAGAATAAAATACAAGAATAAAGATCATATAGAAATGATGGAGCATAGCCAAGGAGCAGAAAGGCAATGATATGATGAAATAAGAAGAGATGGAACTAAAGAACAAAAATCAAGGAAAATGATGAATGTCACAAAGGATGATCATGATTGAAGTAATAGAAAAATTAGAAAAGCACAGAAAGAAGGATAAGGATCAAGCTTAGCAAAGCAACCAAATACTTGAAAGGAGGAAGACAATAAGAGTGCAATGAGAGCTTTAAATACAAAATAGTAAATTGCATAGTTAGGTTAGGTTAGAAATTAATTCCTAAACCTTATATGTACTAGGACGTGAATGAAGGGACAATTCAAGGATGAATTGTCTCAATGGGAAGAATTTTTAACACCCTTTAGGATTAACATGACTGGACTTAGATATAAGTGTAGTATGGTAACCTGAAGGCTAGTAGGTCGATCACTGAGGGTGGGTCGATTAGTTGACCAGTTCACTAGGGCTAGTCAATTAGTCAATGTTAGACAAGACAAAATCTAATGAATTTGAGAAAATAGAATCCTAGTATAGCTAGGAAGTCCCAAAGTGCGAAAATACTATCAGGAAGAAGTACCGATGCATCCCTAATTTGAACTTGCAAATTTTAGGTAATTTGATTAAATTGAAAACAAATTAGAGTTCACATTATTTCATCTTTGTAATTTCTTAAGTTTTGTTTAGTAAATTTTCTATAGGTTGTGAGATATTGGTGATGTTATGAATTAAGCTTAAGGCCTAATGAATTAGGGATTTGGAATACAAGAGAAAATAACTTCTAACAAGTGAAAAGGAACTTCTACCCTTTTGGCTTCCTTTTCTTTTGCAATTATAATTTCTAACTAGTTAAATGTTTTTAATGTGATGGGTAGTGAAAAAATTATATCTACGTTAATAAAATAATTATGAATAAATTAAATATTAGAAATTATAAAAGTGTATTGGAAAAAAAGGATAAGTATGACATAATATAATTATGAATAAAATTAGGACAAGATCTAGACCTAAGAATGTTATATGAAACATAAAAGGTGTGAATAGCCAAAAGACAACAAACTTGGATCTAGAACAGGTTAGAAATTAAGAAACATGAGTGTTGATTGAATTATATGTTATGATTGTTTTATTGCATGTATGTATAGGTAGATTTTAGCCTATGGCTTAGCATGGGATTAAAATCACATTCTAGTTGGATATTCTTAGAAATCCAACTATGCATGTTTTCATGAAATACAATTTCATTCATTTATGTTCCTAGATTTCTATGATTATAAATCACATGAACTTCAAGATTTGTTATGAAAATTAATTTTTATAATTTCACACTAAATTTCATCAAAGTTTTTTTTTTAGATTTTCAAGAGTTTTTCCTTGAAAAATCAATTTTTCATAAATTTCATTATATGAGATAAGATGAAACTTTAAGTTATACATGAACACGTAGAGAAAGATTAAGTAATATTAGAAAGATAAAAATGATTAAAGATGCATGTGAATAAATATGTATATATTATATATGATAGATATATTCTATGATACATCATATGTATGTATGTACGTATGTATGTATGGCCAAAAATGTTTTCAATCCAAAGGTGAGCTAAGAATTTTCTACTCACTGAGTATTCAAATTATACTCATCCATTCCTTGTCAATTTCGAGTTAATGAAATACTTAAGGATATCTTAGTTAGAGGAGACTCCTCAACTATATGTGCATGTTATTAGTACATGGATCCCTTGATTACTTTTTAGTGATTGTGTCTACTTAGTCAGACAATGATGGAAAGAATTTATGTTTTATGATTTACAAGAAAGTTTATTTTTATTTTCAAACTTTAGAATTTTTTTTATGAAAAAGTTTTTATTTAAAATAGTGCATATCATGGATTTTGATTTGAATTAAATTTGTGCAATTATATTTTCAACATTATTTTCCATGATTTTCAAATTAAAAGGGCCTTATGAACAAATTATATTTATGGGTTCATGAGTCACCACCTAATGATTCGTGTCAATCTTGTCTCCAAAATTTAAGATGTGACATTAGTGGTTAATTAATAACTAATTGTATTAGCTAATTTGACTTTGTAGAAAATATATAGTAAAATTAATTATTTATTATTAGCTATTTATATGTAAAATGACATATAAAGACATGATGATATTTTATGATTTATTTTAGTATTTTTTTAACTTTAATAACATTTTAGATTTTAATATATTATTTATCGGATTAAATTTTCCACTAAGACATAGATTATTATAATTTTTTATTTATTATATTTTTTTAAGAAACAAATAATTATAATTTATTATATTTATTAGATTTTCTTTTAAGAAAAAGAGGGTTTGTTTTATATTTACCAATGGTAAGGGCATAATTAATTAAAGTCATAAGTAAGGGTGTTTTTTTATGCATTAAATACAAATTTGTTGATAAAAAATGTTTGGTTTCTCAATTTTTTATATTGAGGGACTGAAGGTCAATCTCTTAATTTAAACCATTATTCATCAAATATGAAAAATAACAGATTAACCTAATCAATTCATTAAAACCATCAAAATTTATTAAACACTAATAGAAAGTCATTTACCAAACAGAGCCTAAGACATATAACTCTAGAACCATTTAACTACTTTGGTGTGACTATATGTAAATTCATAATATTTTCTTGACTATTAATTATATATAACGCTTTTCTTCAGACCAAAACTCAAGTAAGATTCAATTAATTACAAAATTAAAATTTTAATTGAAACTCAACAAAAAAGATAATGAAAGATAACTTTGAATGTGAATTCCACCTCACGAAATTCATGCTTCTAATAAACAAGATCTACAAATCACAAACAACTGTTACGTTACCATGTTGTATTTCATGTCAATATACAAAAGATGGAGAACAGTTCTAACAAGCAAAAGACAGTTTGAAGTAAACAAAGACGAGGATATCATATACGTCTTCTAAAAAATAATAAAGGTTTACGGAATTACATATCCTATAGTTTGTAAGGAAGAACATATTTGAAGTGTTTTCAAATAAATATATGCAATAGAACTTAACAAATTACTGTGAAAATGCTATCAACCAAGAAAATGACAAAGTTGAAATGGAGTGGTGTTTTCTTTTTTTCATATAATCTATTATTAGAAAACAGTACTAACAACACGGAAGGTATTCTATTATTCGAGATATTTTTAGTTAGATTTTTATTAGAGGATACATAATTATATCTAAAGGAAAAGTGAATGTATTAACATATTTTTCTCATTATAGAACAAAAATGATCTCTTTTTCTTAAGAAAAGGAGAATGTGATTTTAGGAGGGAGATAAATACAAAAATTATTTTTAATTATATTGAGATGGTGGGTTAAAAAAAAATTATGGGTCTCAAAATAAAAATTACATCTTTATCTTTTCAAATTGATTATAAAAAAAAAAAGAGACAATCCAAATCCAATCGGATATCATTTTACTAATTGGATCAATCCCGACTTATATAAATCTGACTAGAAATATTTCTAGGTGGTGTTTGGTTTGCGGAATCTTTCACATATTCTTAAGAATGTTTTGAGGGAATATTAGACTCTCATGTTTGGTTTAAAATTTAAAAGACTTTACTCAGCAATGTGAATATTCCCAAAAATGTTTTTCATCGAATATTTCCTCAAAATATTCACAAGGGGGAGGTAGATATCTTATATTCCCATGGCATGGGAATGTTTTAAACACAGAAAAAGACTATTTTGCTCATCCTTCCATTAAGGTCATAGCACCTCACCCTACCACCATCCAACATTGTTGATTACTCCTGCCATCACCCACCATTGGCCACCACTATTGACCATCATCTACTATCATTGACCACTATCCACTACTACCATTAGTTATTATTCATCGCCCACTACCAACCATCATCTTTGACCATTGTCTACTACCCATTATTGTTGACCACCGCCCATCATTACCCATCACTGTTGACTACCTCACCACTAATGAACACAATTTATACATATTTTATATTCCTTTATACTTTTTATTTTGTCATATTTATGTACTTAATTGGATACTTGAAATTGATTTTGTGGTTTGCTCAGTTTTTGTGCTTAATTGCATTTATTCGATAAATTTGCCTTATTTCATATTTCTGTACATATCTTGAGTTTTGAATCTCAATTTTGGATGATTCTTATATCTTTAAAAAGATAAGAGAACTATTTAAAAATGCCATGAGAGTCTAAAACCTATTTCAGCCATTTTAGAGGTCAATTAAAGCCTAAAAACTAAAATAAAGTGCAATGATGCAATCCAGAACCAATTTTGGCAATTGCTTCATCAATGGATTTCTATCCATCATTTCAATATAAACCTAAGCCTATAGGATAGCTAAGATTTATCTTAACAACTTTTATGAAAGGCTTAAGGTCAAACTAAACTGTTTTGAATTAGTTTCATGGTTTTGGACTTAAGTGTTTATTTCTATTATGGGTTGAACTACTTTATCAAACTGTCTCGTTTTAGAACATAACTTGATCTAGGAAATATTTTAATGTAAGATCAAGGCCATTGGACTCCTAAGAGACAAGGCTACATTTCATATGAAGAGACCCATATCTAACTAAGCCTCCTTCCAACCTTCATTAACAGCCTAGTCAAGAGGCAGCTCAATGAGCCTATAAATACTAAGCTGAGCCATAATTATAATAACCTTTAGTTTCATTTTGCATTGTCTCTAACTTGAGGCATTGTCTCTAACTTGAAGAAAGAAAGCAGCTCTGCTAGGGCAAGACTCTGATCCCAATTAGTTTTCATCTTTCTTTTTATTTTTTCTTTTTATTTTTGTATTAATGTGTAGCTAAACTTTCATATTAATCTAAGGGAAATCCTACACCAATTCTTTGTTAATTTTAAGACTTGCACTTAATTCCAATTTATTTCCAATTTAATTTTCTTGATTCTCTATTTTAATGCTTATAATTGCTTTGGATCATTAGTTAATAGGGCTCATTAATTAATTATTCATTATGATTTACTGCTAGCTGAATTTCCATAGACAATTTGTGGCTATTTGGTTGGAGTAGCAATAGGGTTTTCATTTGCTGTTAGGTTAAGTCAATTTTCCTAGAGAATTAAGGATAATTAGTTAGTTTGTTGCTGAGGTAACTCAATTATTTAGATTAGGTGTTTTCATATCTCAATATTATTAGTAAATTGGTTAAGGTATTAAGTTCTAACTGATTTAGTAATAAGGGTCAATTAGATGTTAGGATTGGTTGGCAAATTTAGGAAAAAATTAATAGTAATTAATTAGGAGTGGGCTTAATTAATTTCTTCACTGAGTAGTTAAAGACAGAATGAAACAATAGTATCAAGGATCAGTCACAAAATTAGTTGCAAAAGTCTTTTGGATTAAGCTTTTCTCCATTTAATTTTCCTTTTTTTTTAATTCTGTTTGCTTTACACTTAACTATTTGATGAAATACCTATTCTAACCTATTTTACACTATAAACACATAGAAATTAATTGTTGGTCTCCATGGATACGATTTGAACTCAGCCTAGCCACTAACTTAGCTAGTTTAGCATTATTTTTGTCAATCTCAATAATTGTTAAATTTTGGTGCCATTATTAAGGATTGGTTGATTGATTTCCTTGTGTTTTCTATTGTATATAGTACTAAGATATTAACATTAGTATTAGACTTTAATTTCAGTTCTTACCCTTATTTCCTATATTGTTGCATAGTTCCCCTAGTTTTTTTGATTTTTTTGACAGGATTGGGTGGCAAAATTTTTTGTGGAATTAGAAGTTCAAATTTGGCAAAGGTACCTATTTTGGTCTTTTGAGCAAAACTTGTACTTTGCCATTAGCTTGAACCCATTTTTGCCAAACTCCAACATCTACTATGATTTTTCAATTTTTTCAATATTTTTTGAAATGTTTTGTTATTTTTTCCATTTTAGTTCTTTTGGTTTTTGATTCTTGTTAAGCCTTTTATACATGACTTGATCCTCTCATATTTCTAAGCTAATATATGATCCAAAAATTGAAAAAACTTTATAGAATTTGAAAAGAGGGAGCTAACACTAATTTGGTCTACATCAACTTTAACTTCAACACCTTCCTTTCCTAGTTCAGGCACTACAACAAGCTTGTTTTCTTCAAGTTCATCACCTTATTCAAGCATAGAAAATATGGCAATCCATTAGAGGACTTTGAAGGAGTTGGCTACTCCAACCTTAACCAATAGCCCTTGTGCATAAATGATTTTTAAATTGAAGTTGCATTTGAGCTAAAGTCTAATCTGATTCACCTACTGCCTATATTTTATGGTCTAGCTGGGGAAGATCATCACAAGCACTTGAAGGGGTTCTATGTGGTCTGCTTAACCATAGAGTCTTAGGGAATTCCACAGGAGCTGATCAAGTTGAGAACCTTCCCCTTCTCCCTGACTAATTCAACTAAGGATTAGCTCTACTAACTTTCTCCTAGCTCCATTAGCATATATAGCCTAAGATGACCAGACTATTCTTAGAGAGATAATTCCTTACCTCCAGAGCTATCAACATTAGGAAACATGCTAGAAAGACCTTATATGAGTACTATAAGAGATTCAAGAGGCTGTATTCTAGTTGCCCCTATCACCATATCAATGATCAACTTTTGATCTAGCATTTCTATGAAGGCCTCCTCCCTATGAATAAAAGTATGATAGATGTTGCAAGTGGAGTAGCATTGGTAGACAAAACCCCTAATGCTAATATCCAACATGACTGCAAACTCATAGCAATTTGGTAGCAATTAGACTATACAATGAAAAGGGTTAATGAGGTGCACACATCCAAATTAGAGAGACAAATGACATACCTCACCCAAATGATTCAATAGTTCCAACAGACCATGGGATAGAGCTAAGATACAAAATTATGTGGCATCTACTTAGTCCCTAGACAAAGTACTGAGACATATTCTACTTTCTTCTAAGAGATTGACCCCTTCCAACAAGTCTAAGTCATAGGGAGATTTCCACAAAAATAACAGAAGATGTTATGAGTAGAATTTGGTTTTCCAAAGGTAGGCCCACAGTCACCCAGCAAAAATTGAGTCGAAGCAAAATAGGGATTCGAGTCGTTAAAACTAAGGGCACCAAGTCCTAGCTTATCAAGTCCTAGCTCCCATATGACTTGAATTTGCTTCACCAGCCTCGAGCTCTTCTGACAATGGCGATCCTGTATCAAGAATCTCAGCTCATGAGGTAAAGCATCTTGCTTGACAAAAGCCTCACGTGAAGGAACTTGGTCCAGCAAAAGAGAGTGTTTGGACGAGACAACATTAGCTCATCATGTCCAAGCAAACATATGGGACTTACCCATAGAAAGCAACCTGCAAGAGATGATTTGCAGAAGTTTTATCTATCTTGTACATTTAATGTTGATGTAATATTTTTACAACGTATAAAATAACAGTTGTAACCTCTTCTAGTCTATAAATAAAAGGAAGGATATCACCATAAGAGGGAGAAATAGGTAAGCAAAAAGCTCTGTAAACTTACCTTCAAATCAATAAAAATACTATTGTCAACGTAGGGTCTGATTTTGTCCAAATTTGGTTGAACCACATTAAAAGCTCTATGTTCCTTACTACTCTTCCTCTTCTTCTCATCTTTTGTGTTCATTTACTACCTTCACAACCAAATTATAATTTGAGTCCCAAAGGAACCTCTCCAGTTGGCTGGATTCTGGTAGAACCAAAATCCACTGCTAATATTTTGGCACCATTTGTGGGGACTCTTTTGTCTTCTAGCCTATTTTCTGCTGTAATGGAAAAAGGGAAGAGCCACCAGAGCTTCAAATGCATTGCTTAATCCTCCAGAAGATCATGTGTCTACAACAGACTCCTCAACTGCTCTTGCCATAGGTACTGCAGTTGGTTTCCCCCCATCTAGTACACACCAATCTATCGTTGTTGTAAATGGCCTCGACGGAACTCAAGCCTAGCTTCAATGTCAGGAAAGACTGGAAAATATGATAGGAGAACTGACTAAGGTGGTAGTGGCATTGACACAAGCTTAGGATTAAGGTATGCAAAAACAAGTTGAAGCTATTGTACCCAGAAGTGAGTGCTAGCAGCAACAAGTCAGATGGTCAAGCAGGGCTCACCAAGAGTAGACTCCAGGTCGTAGCTCACATGACCAAGAAAACATGAGAAGCCATCAGGTCTCCAATTAGCAGTTGGGGGCTTGGATCAACTGGTGGAAGAGTTGCTTCAAAGGGTGAAGCAATTAGAAGAATATCCTTGAATTGATGACAACTAACAACACTCCAAAGAGTGGTCCCCCTTTTCCAAAGAAATCCAAACGGAACCTCTTCCCTGTAAGCTTATAGTTCCTACTATCTCATCGTATAATGGGGACATTGACACGTGAGACCACCTGGACATGTTCAATATCCAGATGGATTTCCAAACAAGTAATCCCCTAATCAAATGTCGAGTCTTCCCCTCTACACTAGGAGATATCCCTCGAATATGGTTTAAGGACCTCTCTACTCATAGCATTGGTAGTTGAAAGGACTATTAGAAAAAATTTCTTATCTAGTACATAGCACTCAGAATGTAGCTCATGCCCTTTGTCACCTCGCTATAATCTTTCAACGTAAGCATAAGCCTTTAAAGGAGTATATCACTTAGTTCAGGCATGAGGTAAATAATGTGGAGAAACCCTCAGATGAAGCTATTCTGGCTGCAATCTCAATGGGGCTATGTAGGGATGGAAAACTATTTAAAAGCTTGTACAAATCCCCAATTGGTGACCAGGCTGAATTCTACGAATAGGCTACAAAACAAATTAGATGGGAGGAGATTTTTGGTTTGCAAAAACTCATGGCAAGCAACTTTACTCAAAATAGGAAGAGGGGTGATCATGGAGATGAAAAAAGTAGCTTCAACTCCCTACCCACTAAGAAGATCAAAGATGAGCAATCCCCATGACCGGGTCACCATGATAGCTATAGCATCCTAGTGAAAGCTCAAGATGAAATTTTTGTGATGGAAAAGGGATAAAGAGGATTTTGGAAGGCCTTAACCCTTAAAAACTCCTGACAAGTCTAGAAGCAATCGGGGAAAGTTTTGCACTTATCATAATAAATTCGGGCATACAACCTCGGAGTGTTGGGCACTAAGGGATGCCATTGAGGACCTCATCAAAAAAGGTTATTTATGAGGCTACGTGGTACAGCCTTCCAGGCAACAACCCAAGCAATCCTAACTAGATCTTGAACAAGAGCAATCTCCCGTAATGAGGAGTATTCACTAAATTTTATAATTATGAAACTAATGACGTATTTTAAATTTTTATACTAAATCTTTCCAATAGGGGGGATTACACGAGATCACTTACCTTTTTTAGTTGGCCACAAGATCTATCCAAGCACAGGATCGCTCACCCTTTTTATTTAGCCATAAGATCAGCTTGAGCATAAGATCACTCACCTTTTTATTTGGCCACAAGATCGACCCTGAGCATGAGATTGCTCACCTTTTTATTTAGCCACAAGATTGGCCTAAGTACGAGATCGCTTACTTTTTTATTTGGCCATAAAATCGACTCAAGCATGAGATCACTCACCTCTTTATTTGGCCACAATATCAGCCCGAGCATGAGATTGCTCACCTTTTTATTTAGGCACAAGATCAGCCTGAGCACGAGATCACTTACCTTTTTATTTAGCCACAAGGTTGGCCATCTATTAAATAGTAAGGATTTTGATTCTCTATCAAGAGAAGCTTATGCATGACTTACTATCAATGAATAATTAAAGCACTTAGGAGCCAAGATTCATTACTAGTTGAGGTGTGATTGATTGGCCATTTGAACATCTCATTCAACCACAATCCAAAAGAAAATGCACAGTCATTTATACAAGTAATACATTCAATAACACTCAAGGAGAGTTCATTTAGTAAAAAACCTTGACAAGGAAAATTTTTACAAGGTACAAAGTACATCTAAATATCAGGCCTATAGCAAAAGAAGCTGGCCTTAGAAACTAAATCCCTATCAACAGAAAGGGCCTAAGGCACACCAGATCCTAGACTCTCTTCTTCCAGTAGGTCCCTCCTGCTGAAGTTTCTGTTAGTATAGTTGGGTGCCCTAGACCAATTTGATTGAGTCCTATTGCATCCACAACTATACATTCTGTGGATTTGAATATTAAA
>JANHAO010019648.1:0-13160 GCA_026873985.1 Saraca asoca
ATATCTAAATGCACAGAATGTATAGTCTAGGATGCACTAGAACTCAATCAAATTGGTCTAGGGCACCCATCCAGACTAACAAGGGGATGCTGTTCTTTGGGCATGCCTTGTTAAGGTTCTTGAAATCAATGTAAGTTCTCCATTTCCCATTCTTTTTTCTTATGAGTACAGGGTTGGCCACTCAAGTCGGGTAGTAAGCTTCTCGAATGAACTTGTTAGCTAAAAGCTTATCCACTCTTCCTTAAGAGTGATGTACCGCTCAGCAGTCATTAGCCTCCTCTTTTGACAGACAGGCTTATGATGAGGGTCGATATTGTGCTTATGTGACATGATTAATTCTTACCATATCCTCATGGTTCCAAGCGAAAACGTCCAGGTTTGCTTTAAGAAATTCTGCTAGTTGGGTTTTTATATCTGGAGATAAGTTTTTTCTGAGCTTGAGGCATCTTTCAACATCTGCCTCACTAACTTGTACATTTTTGAGCTCCCCCATTAGGCCGGTTGCTCTGTCTGCATCCATCTTGTAGGGGTAAAGGTCGTGATTGACCCTGGTTGTGCTCATAGGTCATGTTTCTTTACTAAAAACCATATTAACCTTCTTTCCTCTCACTCCCAGTTTAACTACTTCTTTGTAACAACGTTTGGCTATGTGCTGCTTACCTTGCACATATCTGATCCCATTGGGGGTCCAAAATCTGATCATAGGTGTCCTGGTTGATGTGACCATGTCCAGGTCATTCATTGCAAGTCACCCTAGTACCCATTGTAGGTTGAGGGGTAGTCAACGATTAGAAAATCTGCTAAGATGGTTGCTTGGCGTTTTGAATATCCTAGAGTTACAGAGAGCCTGATCTACCCCATTGGTGGTATTGCATCTCCTATAAAGCCATAAAGGGGCTTTAGGGAAGGCTTCAGTTGACCTGTACTCAAGACCATCTGCTCAAAACATCCCTTGTACATTACATTCATTGAGCTGCCCGTATTGACCATAATCTTTCGCACCTTAGCATTGCCGATTTTAGCTCAGATGATTAGTGTGTCATTATATGGAAAATATATTCCTCGTGCATCCTCCTCTATAAAGGTGATGCTATCTAAGGTTGCTCTTGCTTTTCTAGCGTGACCTTCAGGTCCACTTTGTCCTATGAGCAGGACGTGATGCACTTCTCACATGTAACATTCATAGGATCTGTTTGAGGTACCCACAATGTGTGGCCTACCATGAATGGTGATTATAGTTCTTATTGAGGGTGCCTCCTCCTGCTCGAGAGTCTGTAGGCATTGTTGTCATATAGATTGTTGATGCTGCAAAGGTCACTGCTCCGCAGGTCGCACCATGTAATCTTGTGAATGACCTCTTTTGATCAGGTCCTTAATTGCATCTTTCAATGCCTAGCATTCCAAAGTATTATGCCTGACTTCATTGTGATAAGCATAGTACTTGTCTACATTTCTGAACCTATGGGGAGTCTTTATGGGGTTGGGCTTCCTAAAATCCTCCCTGTCTTTTTCTGTCATAGAGATCTTTTATGAAGTATCTCATAGGATGCTGTAGCTGTCATAGCGACCTTTACGCTAAGATCGTTCATTCCTGGCCTTCTTTGTGAATTGACTTTCAAGATCATCATCCTGACCCTCCTTGTTGTTTCTAGTATTGCCCCTCTTTTTTCTCTGGTTGGAGTTGCTGGCCTCATCTTTGGGCTTAAGGCTAAAGGTTTCCTCCCACCTGATCTTTTTGGTAGCTCATTTATAGAATTTTCCCAGGTCCTGTACTAGAGATTCATATATGCCCTCATATAGCTTCTCATCTTTGTGGAGTCCCGCTGAGATCATTATTAAGATGCTCTCATCTGAGGGGTTTTCTACATTGCTGACCTCATGTCTGAATCGGATAATGTAGTCCTTCAATGATTTATTCTTTTGTTGAAAGACTATTGCGAGGTGACAAGGCGGTGCTAGCTGCCTCCTTAGTGCCTTGTACTAATTGATGAATTTACTCTGGCACTCTTCCCATCTATCAATGCTGTGAGCTTTGAGATTTTTGAACCATGTTTGAGATAAGTCACCTAGAGTGGCTGGGAAAACACGACACTTGACTAAAGGATTGGTCGTCTGAAGATCCATCTGTATGTTGAATGCATCTAGGTGGTCGTATGGGTCACTATCCCCATTATATAGCAGGATAGTGGGAACTTTAAACCTATGTGGGAAAGGCTTTTTCTCAATCTCTCTGGTGAATTGCGTCCTCTTATCATAACTATCTCGGTAGTCTTGAGTCTGAGGGTGTTGTTCCAATTGCTTAACCCTCTGAAGTAGCTCCTCTACCATGTGATCTTGAGTCTCAGATCGACGATTGGGAGATGGTTAGTTCCTTTTTCTATGGCAATCTGAGGTCTGATGCTTTTTTTATTCGTGGCCCGATGAGTTTTGATTCAAGGCATGTCTCCTATTAGTCTTGTTTAAGTCTTCAGCTTCATGTGAACCCCTACGTTATAGATGGTCTTCTTCATCTTTCTTATGAACTCGATGGACCTCTGACCTTAGCCGTGAGTTGGTAGAGTGAGTTGAATGAGTATGCCAATGTTCTTCTCTGGTTGGCCCCTCTTCTTGAACTCTTTCCCATAATGGTTGGAGAGCTTTTTTCTATGTAACACCCCTAACCTGCTCTTGTGAGCCCTGGGCTTGTGTTTAAGTTAATGCCTTAATTACCTTAGCTAACTCTTTTACTATTTTCTCTAATGTTTCATAACGCTGATGCCATGCTTGTATTCCATCAATGATATTAGGTTAGTGTGAGGCTGTTGGTGGTATGTGGGCGACAACACCTGTGGCAGAGACAGTGGAAGTGCCTGCATGGAAAACTGGATCCTCTTGATGTTTTGTATGAACATCTGGTTAGCCAACTGTAGCATCTGAACTTCTGGTGGTTCTTCTTCTACCCATTAAAAAATAATGATGAATGCAGTTTGGGGCCCTCCTTCTAGTGCCAAAATGTTGATAGTAAAATTCGATCAACCCAAGTTCTAAATCCTAAGCTGTAGGATGAATGTGAAATGAAAGGAAAAGAGAGACAAAGGAAGAACATAGGGACACCAGAAGTTTTTAATGTGGTTCGGCTAAAGTCAGTTTAACCACTACGTCCACGGCTTTTATTACTCTTTGCTGAGTGTATTGTATCTAATGATTGTATGTTTATGTACAATGATTTCATCCCTTTTTATAATGGTTAGGGGGTTATAGTTTAAGTATAAATCAGATAAGTATCATAACTTGATTATGATTACATAATAGATCAAGATAGATGATTATAATAGACTTCTGCTAGAATAGGAGACTGGACGAATTTTCCCGGTGGTTAAGGACTTTTTTTGTGAGCTGTGAACTAGGCTTTACTTTCACAACCTGAAGTTACCGCTTGACTCGCATTGATAAGTGATCTGGGCTTGCGTTCAACAACCTTGTATCTTGGTTTGGTAGCTTTGATCCGGATAAGATGGGCTTTTGTTAGCTGAGTCTGCTCGTTAGGCTTTTATCAACCCGTTTATGCAGTACCAAAAATTACCCACAACACTACCGAACAACTCATCAGACCGAGTTCAAGAGGATCTTGCCACAAGGTGATGCTAGGGGCAAGTCTAATGTGGGGAACTACAAATCCCATTGGTTTTACACTTCATACCCTTCTCTACATCATCTTCATAATTCTGGTTTCATCCTTACTCCTAGTAAATGAGCTGAGGATGTGCGAGCTTGCATAAATTCATATTTTATTAATTGGTTTTGACTTTCTATTTCATTTTACAAACATAGTTGGCAAGAAAAAATTGATGTTAGAGGCTGAGGAGGTTAAGGTACTAGGCCAGTTCATTGCTGTAGACAATCTGAAGAATGATCTCAAATTTGATGAGGATCTCCTGCGTTTGCATAGGCTTGCTCCAGCTTTGAACATCTAGCTCACCAAGGACATCTGAGCTCGGGGATCTAGAATAGTCGATCTAACAAATTTTGAGGAATATGAAAACATGTTGAGGCTTAACCTCCGAATGCCACATTCCTCTCACTCTACTCAGTCTATTGTTGTTGCAACTGCATTGGCCTCTGCTATTACTATAGCCCCTACTACCGCAAGCTAATCTGTTTCGGCCATAGCAGCAGCATTCCCACAAGTGCTGGTTCCCACCTTGCATCATGAGGTGGTCAAGGCGGTCGAGGAGGCCGCATCCCCATCTGATCCCCCTACCAAAAAACAATGAATAGACAAGGGGCAGAGGGTTGTTATCATTACGGAGGAGGTGACAGTCGAGGTTAAGATTGAGGAGTGACCTACCGGCCTTGGCTAGAAGATAGGGGAGTACTTCAACTTTCTTCTGGATAGTGTTCAGTTGATCTTGGGGCCTTGTAATAGGGCTAAAGTGTTGAAGTTGGAGGAATCTCGAAGGAAGGATTGATGTTATATAGCTTATCATGTCCTAATGGTAAGTAAAGTCCTTTCACCTTGGTTCTCTTATCTCTTTCTAATTCTGACTTGATCATTTGATTTTTCAGGGTTTGCTGGTAACAATAAATTCGAAGAAAACACTTCAAGCTTGGGACGTGGGGAGGAAAAAACTTAGGAATGACCTGGCTGTGGAGACTATTGAGGCGCTAGAACTGAAAGGAAAAAACTAGAGACGCTGAAGTCACCAGGAAAGAAGTTGAGGAAGCTTTAGCTTGCGAGGTGGCAAATCACGAGGCCATCTCATCTAACCTACATAAAATAGTTGATGAGCTGATGAGAGTGAAGGGCGACCTGGATATAATGATGCAATGAGCTGAGGCTTCTGAAAAGGAATATGAGGCGGCTAAGAGTGAAGTTGCTCTGGCTAAAGAATAGGTCACTCGAGCTAAGGCGGAGACCGCTACGCTGATTGCGAGAGCTAGAGAAGAGGTGGTGTCTGAGGCCAGTGCTGGCTTCTTGTTTACTTTATGGGAGGAGCATTTAGAGATGGGTTTTTCTTTCTTCAACGAAAATGTTCTTGAATTCATCAAGGGCTTTGAAGAGGACGTGAAGGCTGTTTGTCCTGACTGGGGTTCACAGTTAGTAGGTGGAGCTTCTCTGGCCTGGGACCTGATTTGAAAAGAGAGCAGCTTACAGGTCATGGAGATTACTAATGATCAAACAATGGTCAACCTACCTATCTCACATATAGACCTCCAGACCAGGGCGCAGCTTCCAAGGGTCAATTTTCCTTGTTAGCCATAATTTGTAGCTTTCTTTAAATGTACTTCTGAATCTCCAAACGTAAATTCTCTTTGTTGAGGGGAATCTTTTAATGGATTTTTTCATAATATTTGTGCTCTATTCTTTATTTGTCTAGATTTTCATCGTTGTTTATTCAGTAGTTTGCAAACGATATGATGTAGGTTAACATGAATGAGTTCTTATAAACCACGACTTAACAATTATCAGTTACAATGGATGTCCAGTAGGTCAATCGACCAATAACTTTATTATTGTCAAGATGAATGTTTAAGTAAGTTGTATGAATGCAATGCCGAGTAGTAGGTCGTATGCAGTGTTGAATAGTAGGTTGCATATGGTGCCAAGGAATAGGTTGCATGTGGTGCCGAATAGTTGGTTGCATGCGATGCCAAGTGGTAGGTCATATATGGTGCCGAATAGTTGGTCACATATGGTGCCAAGGAATAGGTTGCATGTGGTGCCAAATAGTTAGTCACATGTCGTGCCAAGTAGTAGGTCATACGCGATGCTGAATAGTAGGTCACATATAGTGGCAAAAAGTAGGTCGCATGTAGTGCTGAATAGTAGGTCACATGCAATGCCAAGTAGTAGGTTGTATGTGGTGCTGAATAGTTGGTCGCATATGATGCCAAGAAGTAGGTCGCATGCGATGCTGAGTAATAGGTCACATGCGATGCCAAGTAGTAGGTCATATGAGGTGCCAAATAGTTGGTCACATACGGTGCCAAGTAGTAGGTTGCATGTAGTGTCAAATAGTTGGTCACATGCGGTGCCAAAGAGTAGGTCGAATGCGGTGCCGAATAGTAGGTCACAAATAGTGCCAAATAGTAGGTTGCATGTGGTGCCAAATAGTTGGTCACATGCAGTACCAAAGAGTAGGTCATGTGTAGTGTTAAATAGTAGGTCACATACGGTGCCAAATAGTAGATTGCATGTGGTGCCGAATAGTTGGTCACATGCAGTGCCAAAGAGTAAGTCATATACAGTGCTGAATAGTTGGTCGCATATGGTGCCAAGTTTTTGTAAGTACATCAAGTCAAATGTCCTTTCTAGACTAGAGGGGCGAGTGTTTGCTTTTGGATTAGGAGGGCGATAGCTTACTTCTGGATTAGAAGGGCGATAGCTCGCTTCTATGTTAGAATTCTATAAAAATCTATTCAGAAATTAGTAACAGTCATAGAAATTTAAAAACATCAATAGTCTTATCAATTTTAGAATAATGTTATAGGACTAGATAAGCAATATTCATAGATCATTTGGGTGGAGATGTCTAGTATCACGTGGCATTCCACCAGAAATCTAATTAACCTTCCTCCTTCTTATCCCTAGCTTGACTTTATCATTGTAGTAGCATCGGGCTATATGCTGATCGCCTCGCACATATCTAATTCTATTGGGGGTCAGGAATCTAATAGTGAGTGTCTTGGTAGATGTAACCATGTCCAGGTCATTGATCGTAGGTGACCCCAGCACCACATTATATGTTGAGGGACAGTCGATGATCAGAAAGTCTGTGAAGATGGTTGTTTGGTGACTTGAGTCTCTAAGAGTAATAGAAAGCATGATCTGCCCTACTGGTAGTGTTGTATCTCTTGTAAAGCCAGAAAGGGGCTTTGGGGAAGGCTTTAGTTGATATGAGCTAAGACTCATCTGTTCAAAACATCCTTTGTACATGATGTTCACTAAGCTGCCTGTATCGATCATAATTCTTCGTACCTCAATGTTACCAATCCTAGCTTGGATAACTAGTGCATCATTATGGGGAGAATGTATCCCTTGTGCATCATTATTTATGAAGGTGATACTATCTAAGGCCATCATACTTTCTTAGTGGGACCCTCGAATTCACTATGTCCTATAAATAGGATATGATTTGCTTCTCGTGGATAGCATTTGTGTGACCTATTTGAAATGCCTACAACGTTAGGCCCACCATGAATGGCAAATATAGTTCTTACTGAGGGCACTTCCTCCTATTCAGGAGTCCGTTGGTGCTACTGTTGTGCTAGTTGATGTTCCACAGGTCGCATCACATAATCCCTTAAGTGACCTCTCTTGATTAGGTCCTCAATCACATCATTGAGTGCCTTGTATTATGAAGTGTTATGGCTGATTTCGTCATGATAAGCACAATACTTGTTCTTATTTCTGAATTGGTCAGGAGTCCTTAAGGGTTTGGGCTTCCCGAAATCCTCCCTATCCTTCTTCGTCGTAAAAATCCTTTCTGGAGTGTCTGATGAGACGCTGTAGTTGTCACGGTGACCCTTATGTTGAGATCATTCATTCCTAGCCTTCTTTGTGACCTGATTTTTAGGGTCATCATTGTGACCTTCCTTGCTGCTCTTGGCATTACCCCTCTTTTTTCTCTAGTTGGAGCTATTTTCCTTGTCTTTGGGCTTAGGGCCAAAGGTTTCCGCCCACCTGATCTTTTTAGTAGCTCACTTGTAGAATTCCCCCAGGTCCTTCACCGGAGGCTTGTATATGCTCTCGTATAGCTTTCCATCTTTGTGGAGCCCCGTTGAGATTGCTGTCAAGATGCTTTTATCTGAAGGATTTTCTATGTTATTGACTTCATGTCTAAATCAGGTTATGTAGTCTTTCAGTGATTCATTCTTTCATTAAAAGACTGTCACAAGGTGGCATGGAGGTGTGACCTGCCTTCTTAGTGCCTTGTATTAGTTGATAAATCTCCTATGGCATTCTTCCCAACCATCAATGCTGTAAGCTTTTAGATTCTTGAACCATGTTTGGGGTATGTCTCCTAAGGTGGCTAGGAAGACATAACACTTGACCAATGGATTGGTCGTTTGAAGATCCATCTGCATGTTGAATGTATCCAGGTGATCATACAGGTCACTATCCCTATTGTATTGTAGGATAGTCAGAATTTTAAACCTGTGAGGGAGAGGCTTTTTCTCGATCTTCCTAGTAAAAGGCATCCTTCCTTCATAACATTCTCGGTGGTCATGAGCCCAGGGCACTGTTCTAACTGCTCTACCCTCTGAAGCAGCTCCTCTACCATATGGTCCTAAGCCTCAGACTGATGGTCGGAAGATGGCTGGCTCCTCTTTGTGTCATGGGAGTATTGATCTGAGGTCCTGTGCCTCCTCTACTCATGGCTTAATGAGTTTTGATCCGAGACATGTCTCTGATTGGTCTCATTTGTGCTTTCAGCTTGACATGAGCCCCCATGCCATTGATGATCTCCTTTATTCTTCTCATGAGCTCGATGGACCTTCAACCTTGGCTGTGAGTTAGTGGAGCGAGCTAAATGGTTATGCTAAATTACTTCTGTGGTTGGTTTCTCTTCTTGAGCTCCTTCCTCTGTCTATTAGAGAGCTTCTTTTTGGGTAGTGCCCCAACCTACTCTTATGAGCACTGGGCTTGTGCCTAAGTCAATGCCCTGATCATTTCAGCTAACTCTCCTATCATTTTCTCCAACACTTCATGACATGGATGCCATGCTGGTATTCCATCGATAATATTAAGTGGGTGTAAGGCCATTGGAGGCATGTTGGAGGCAACGCCTGTGCTGGAGATGGTAGAAGTGTCTATCGCAGGGATGACTGGATCCCTCTATTGTTCCATATGACCATCTGGTTGGCCAACTACAGCATCTGAACTCCTAGTGGTTCTTTCTCTAGTCATCAAAAAGTTAAGGGAAATGCAGTTTAGGGCCCTCCTTCTCATGCCAAAATGTTGATAGTTGAATCTGGTCAACTCAAGTCCAGGACCTCAAATTGCAGATGGAATGTAAAAGAGAAAGAGAGAAAGAGAGGAAGAACATGGAGGTACTAGAAGTTTTCAACGTGGTTCAGCTAAAGTCAGTTTCAACCCCTACGTCCACTGCTTTTATTACTCTTTGCTGAGTATTTTGTATGTGATGATTGAATGTGTCATGTACAATGATTTCATCCCCCTTTTATAATAGTTGGGGGTTACAGTTTGAATGTAAATCTATAATGATAAGTATTATGACTTGATTGGGATTACATAATAGATAAGGGTTGACGGTTATAACAGACTCCCATTGGAGTAGGAAACTAAATAGATCTTCTTGAATTGTCAGTTGTGGACGTGTGCTCTAATCTGTAAGCTAAGCCTTATTCTCGATGACCTAAGGTGGCTACTTTAACCCGTGTTTGACTAACGACCTTAGCTCATATTTAGTGACTTGATATCTTGTTCTAATGACCTCAATCTTGGGTGAGTTGGGCCCTTATTAGCTGAGTCCGTCTATTAGGCTTTTTCCAGCCCATTTATGCGATTCCAAAAATACCGATAACAAACAACAATCATAACTTCACAATATCTTCCTCCCACAATCATATACATTTATGACCATTCCAATGCTTTACCAATTCATATTTGCATTCTCTTCTAAACTCATTATTTAGAAATTATTGTATGCACATCCATTGCAGTCATTAATGTTAGTTTATAAACCACTCCCTTTGTATATTACATTTGTTATATATGTGTAATTAGACTTTCTATGGTTTTTGAATCAAAGAAATAGAGTGTAGTTTCAAGTAAGGAAAATGGGACTAAACAAATTGAAATTTTTTGATGAAAGTGTGATTAGAATAGGGAGTAGAATCGCTAAAAAAAGAAGCATGATCGCTATTAGAATCAACAATTTATTTATGAAAAGCTCAATTCAACTCAAGGACAAGATCACAAAATAGGGCAGGGAAAGTCGATTTAACTCATAAAATTCTAGTTCAAAATTCAATTCGATTCGAATTGATCAAGAAAAACTATTGGGTTTCTATGAATATGATTGTGGGGTTTAGTTCAAAATGGTGCAATTTGACTTGCACAAGCAGATTTTGCATATTAATAGTAGAAAAATAGAGGAACTCATTTCCAACACAAAAACACATTATAGGATCTTATTATCCCATGTTTTTGGAAGAGTAAACAAACCAAATTCAACTATTTCAACAACATACTCATTAGCATCTCAACAGTCTAGTTAATTATCAAATTTCATCATATCATCACAAAACCTATTTTTACTAACGTGTACTACAAATCAATAGATCTCAATCAAGAAACATGTCATAATTCATAAGAATGGTAAGTATCACTCACCTCAATAGCTTGAATACAAGAAACTGCAATTATTTCACTAAAATCTTTTGTGTTTTTCCAAATAAAAAATAATAGCATATTAGCTTCTAATCCTTTTTCCATAGATTTCTCTTATTAACTAATCATATATGATTAAATTATGATTCCTTTATTATGAATAAAGCTATATCTAACAAATTTGAGCTCCAAAACATTAGAAAATTTGATTTAATTCATAAGTTAAGCAATACCATGAATAATGATAGAAAACTTAAAAAATTCATAACGTAAGTTGTATTTAATGAATCAATATGATTTTAATGTTGAAATGAAAAAGAAGAAGAGATGATTCAATAATAAAAATATGAGAAAATTGTTGAGTTTCATGCAGCAAGCACAGCGGAATTTTTAAATTTTTGAAACCCAGCCAAGGATCCATGTGTAGAATATAAACTAGTTAGCCCAGAATGTTACTTGATTGCGTTGCTTTTATTGCAGAATGCAGCAACACAGGTCACAACTCCTTATGATGTTGCGATTTGATCCAGAAAACAGCAACACATATTGGTGAATCCTCCTCTCCTATGATGCTACAGTTTGATGCAAGATTGCAGGCTGATCCAAAACATGAACAGAAGGCTGTGACTGATGCGGAATCACGAACATAGAACAGCAAATCCGTGTCTCTATGGTATCCACACATGAGCAAAACAAAACTTCGTTTATACGAATGGAATTTCCTTACACAACAAGCCTATGCTAGGAAACGTTTCTCTCCAATTTTAGGATCTCTCAATGGTTTCTAAATGCCAAGAAAACTGTTTTCTCTTTTGTTATATTCGGCTGCCTCCTTTTGTTATCTTTATAACTCTAGGGTTTTAGTGAGGAAAGACCTAGGCCCAGTCCAACTAAAAGTCTTAGTCCTAGCCCAACTGAGAGTCCTAGTCCAATGAAAGTGTGGAAGGCTTTTGGGCTTAAGTTATTAAATTAGTCTAACTAGCTTTAATAATAAAGCCCAATATAATAAAATCTAATATTATATCCTAATGAGCCATATTCAAAGGATCTCTTAATCTAATTAAGAATCTTATTTATATTATATTAATTCCAATTTTGTCTCACTCTTTGGTGCGACCCTGTAAAAATAACAAATAAGATTAAGAGCTCACCTGAAGAGAGAGATAGTGAAGGTTTAGAGAGAAAGTGATGACTTGTAGAGGAAGATGAGATGAGGCTTGCATGACTTCCTTTTGGCTGAGGCCAAAGAAAAGAAGGGAAGCTAGCTGAAGGAGGGGTATTTTGAAAAAAAAAAAATTAACTTCCCATTATTTACAAGTTGACCATTTCCTTTTTGAATAATTTCTTTTCTTTTTTTCATTTCGAACTCAAATTTGACATACTTATCAATTTCTAAAAATTTCAAAATTTTAATGCAAATTAGTTAGTTTAATCCCCTTCATAATGACTATGATTTTATGCTCATTTAATATCCGTAACCCTTGTTTCAAATTTCTAAAGTTTTTTGGAAATATAATTTCAAAATTACAAATTTTGTTCCTTGATCATTTTTATCACCTTTGATATGTTCTAAGGACTTCTAAAAATCAATTTCTACTATTTCTAGGTTTTCCCATAACTCAAAATTTATAATTTTGATATTTTTGAAAAATTTCAAATTCCCTTTTTCGATTTTTTGAAAAGCCATTTTATTGCTAAAATAGGTTTTAAAAAAAAGGATGTTACATGAACCTTACATTTCCGTATGTCCTTTTAAACCTGACTAACAATTGAAATTAATTTATTAATTGTTCATTCACTTTTCTGAGTATTGTATAATGTTATCAGAACATCAAATTGAAAGGGTAAAAATTCCAATGATCACCAGTTTAAGAAGATGTTACCCAGGTCCACATTTATGCCTTTCAACATGTAGAAGTGAATTAGTTTCAAGATGTCCTCCACGCTCCACTAACACCATAATACATAGTCTTCTTAAGCAGTGAAAGATAGTAATATTTCTTAACCTTGTCAAACTTCACATATTTTTCAGTAATGGATTCGAGAAAAGACTTTGCCTTTTTGGATTTAGGAGTACTTTATTTGATGTTTTTGTCCATGGTGAACTTCATGACCATTGTGCATACTCCTTTTGAGTGTGTCCACTTTTCATGTTTAACCCTTTGTTTAGCACTTGAATTTGCATTAAAAGCTAGCCCTTTTTCTCTAAATGTCAAGTCTTGGTTGGTGACCCCTAGATAAAACTTCATAGACTTAGCATAATCTTTATAGTTTATCCAGTTTAGTGTCTTCACAAAAGTTAATTGTATAATCATAGAAGCTAAGGGAAATTTGTCAATACTTTAATGCATGTAACACTTTAATCATGCCTTTATTTTCCTCATAAACTTTAACTATGTGATTACATACAATATTATACTATAAAGCCTAACACCGATAGAGCATTTAAAGTCCTGCAATATATTATAAGAATTAAATACTACATTCTTAAAATCTAACTCTAATGTGGTGTTTAAGATTTTAAGAATATTGTTGACGTCAGAATTTGGTTCGTACGGAAAGTCCCAAACTCCGGCCAACGGGAGTAGAGTTGTCAAAACGGGCCGGCCTGACCTAACCCGCTCCGACCCGCTTCAACCCACAACCCAAATGGGGCGGGCTCAGAAACCCGCTTCTAAACAGGCCAGTAAAACCTCAACCCAACCCAACCCATTTGCATGACGGGGCGGGCCAACCCACGGGCCCAACCTATTTTAACAGCTCTAATTCAAGTAAAATTGTCAAAAAAGGCCAGCCCACCCCGACCCACCCCCAACCCACCTCA
>JANHAO010019649.1:0-13137 GCA_026873985.1 Saraca asoca
CCAAGGTTAGCCTACAATTTTTTTTAATTAACATGCATATCATTTGATTGTTTAAACACTCTATTTAAATATTAATAAAATATTGAATCCTAACATTTTTAATTTTTTTATTACAAAGGACTAAAGCACAGCTCCAATCTCAGTCCTCAACTCAAAATCAGTCACAATTAACAATGGATTTGTAGTAACTTGAATCCACTTGCTTTTTTGGTTTTGTAGTTCCATAAATAGGATATAATTATATTTTGGTTTCATTTTGGATATATATCTGTTTTTCTTTTTTGAAATAGGATGCCAGTTATGCTTGTAGACAGTGGATATTGGCTGAAATTTTTTCTCTGTTTTATGGATTTTGTACTGGCAACTTAAATACTCTAGTTGCTATTTTACTATGTAACTAGCAGCTTTGAAACATTCTTGAGCTGCTCATTATAAATTGTACACAAAGTACTACTATTAAACCATAAAGTAATCTGAAGTGCTATTCCCGTGACTATTATTTAGGAGCATTTTTACAACTGCATAATAAAATCCAAGTTAAATTTGAAAGTAAGCAGGTTAATTTGTGTCAAAGTCATTGGAATTGTAAAAATGGTTGTGAATGATGGCAGAGAGTAACAATACTGGATGTGAAAACATTATAAATGCTATCATATGATATAAATAGTAGAAATTCTTTATCCTGTTATTTTAAGTCAACAAGTACACCTTCTTGATAAGCAAATTTAACTTCGTAATCTTGTCACAAGTCAAAACCATAGTGCTGACGAAGGCTTTTTTCAATTTCTATTGTAGACTCGTTTGCCCTTCAATTTAACTGGCTAAGCTTTCTTCTAACTCCAAGTTAACAGGCAATGGGGTATTTTGATGTTTTAAGAAACATCAAGCGGGAAATTGACAATCTCCCAAACTTGAGTAGTTAAAATGATAATATGTCATCTATATATTGTCACGTTATTAAAAAATTATAAATTTTTTTATTATTGATAAAGGCTATTAATTACTTTTTTCTAATAATATGATATCTTTATGATCACTGATAATGTAAAAAGTTTTATATTAATAGTGGAATAAGTAATAATTTAGTTGGCTGTGTAAAAACTTTTGATACTATTAATTAATAAATAGGTAAATGCCACCACATTAAAAAAAAATTAAGAGTAATTAAAATTTTTTATAAATAATAAAAAAATTTTAAAATTTTTTATATGAGTTAACACAACAACTATTCAATTATTTGTAGGGGTGTTGACTATTATGTCCCACAAAACAAAACTCAGAATTAACATTAGTAGATGTTCCTTATTTTTGTTTTTAATATAATTATTTATCCATTTTTTCACTTGTAATGTTAAAATAGATGGAAAATAATAAGGTGGATTACTAAACTCCACCTTCACAATACCAAATACATAAAGAATAACATATTAGGAATAAAACCAAAATTATAGATTTTCAAAATTGCTATAAAACCAAAATTATAGATTTTCAAAATTGCTTGAGTTGTCAACTTCTTATCAAAGTCAATGATAGTGAAAAATAATTATAGCTACAATATTGTGACTTTGGGTGGAGAAGAAGGGACTTTTATTGAATTCATTTAGTTAATATCACCTAAGAATGTTAGTTTATGATTCTTAATTGGCCTTATACTCAAATTTTCTCAGTTAATATGTCTTTAACTTGTCAGTGTGAAATTTCATAAATTATCTTAATTTTTTTTAATTCATTTTAACATTGCAAATAGAGAGTTGGATGAATAATCATAACAAAAATAAAAGTAAAAGGCTACTAATATGTTATGAAATTTAAGGGATATAATAATCAACTTCTATAAATAAGAAATTAATTGTTTTGTTTACTTTTTTTTTTAACGATATGGCAACATATAAGTAGCTAACAGTGTAAAATTGATTTATGTGAGTGGGGATTAAATTCAAATCCATTTTATAAATGAAAGAAAACTAGCATTCTAAGCTCTTTCATGAAACACAAAAATCAAGCTATTTTCTTCTTCTTTTTTTTTTTTAATCATATGCAAGGTTTAAGATAGCATCTGGCATAAGTCAATGCCAATGTAATATACTGGGCTTGCCATTCACTATGATCACATTGCAATTGTTTTATGCCATTATATTTGTCTTTTCCATAATTTTTTGCAATCACATTTTAAATCCTTATTCAATCATATTATTTTAAAATTAAATAATACTATTTTCACATTTTTTTTCCGCATTAATAATCCTTTATACCACTTTGCGAAAATATATTATTATTTGTTAATTATTTCATAGTTATAATACTTAGTTTTAAACTGCGATATTTATTAATGGCAAAGCTATCAAGTGAGCAAAAGGCTTATTACTAACTATCATAAGGTTTCTACTGAAATATACAGAAACATGTAAAGGGGTGTCAAACAGTTTTAGAAATTGTTGAATTGAAGTAATTCAACCATAAATCAGTCACAATTTAGTTCAACTAAACTAGTCATTTCATCTTAGTTAGCCATTTTTTTTATCAAATTAAACCTACTGAGCCATGATAAAATGGTTTTTTTTTTCTTTTCTCATTATCCGATTCGATTTTTATAACGTTAGTGTCAACATTGGAGATACCCTTTTGATTAAATTATGATTTAATTAAAGTAAAAAAAAAAATTCCAATCATTCTAGATAGCCCAATGCATTGCCTGTATTGGGCGAAAACAAAAATTGAAATTGAAGATGAACTCAGTAGTGATAGTTCGTGGCCTAATATTTTGAGGGCGAAAATTTTTTTTAAGGATAAAAATATTTATATAATTTTTTTTAATATTTTTATATAATTATATAATAGTAATACATAATTTTAAAAATTATGGAGAAGCAGAGGATGCTTTAAGATTTTTACCCAACTTTGTGCGGTAGTTGTGAGGCTCTGCTCAACAATGAGCAAAGGAATATAGGTCCATTTTTTGTTGAAAGTTGAAACTAAGAACCTCAAGGAACACGAGAAAGTCAAAAGCAACATTTCGTTGACATAGTCAAGATTTCTTTCCTAAGTCATGACTATTTCGTCTTTGGCCACTAAAGTCCTTAAATTATATATATGAATTATTTAAATAATTTGAGTCTAATTTAAATGTGATATATGTTAAACTCTATTTATTTGTCATTGTTGGAATGAATGCATACCACGCTGGCTTGCAAATTTTGACCCTGTTAGATTACTTCCATTCATTTTATAATTTTGGTGAGCATTGAATGCTTCAATATTTAAGAGCTGCGTCATAGAATTGAACCAATTATTGGATTGAATTGATCATGTCACATAACATCAATAAAATATAAATTGATGAAGATAATAATAATAATTAATTACTAACCTTGAAAATGTTGTGAATCTATTGAATTCAATATATATGAATTCTGTAGATTCTCTCCTCTTGATCTCTAACAGTCTATAGGAGAATATCATTGTGAATCCTAACAAGGAGATTGCAAAACTGGCATAGCATAAGAGTAGAAATCTACTTTGTATATACTAAACTCTATACTAGGCTTAGCTAACTCATTACAAGAAAACCTAGTCACAAGATTCAAATGTTTAAAAATCATTTTTGGTCTAATTGCTTTAATCTCTACAATATTATCACTAAATATGGGCTAGTTCACCATAATTAATTTAATATTTATGTAATTCAAGTTTTATAAAATATATTGAATTATGTAAGTCCACATGAAATTCTAACAATCTTCTACTTAGACAACAGAGTTTAGATCATAATAAAGAAAAAATTATTCTATGAATTACAACATATGACCACATTAAGGAATGTCAAATCAATGATGACATTATTATAACCATGAGTCTAAATTAAGATCATAAATATTCAATAGTGCAGAGCATCATATCCGATATGGACACTAATATCATACACATTTAAGTACCTATACCTTGATAACCATAAACAAAATGTGAAATGTGAGTAATAAGATTTACATAGCCAAAAAAGTGATTATAAGTAAATATCTATGTAATAGTTTAAGCATCTACTTAAGATGCTAACTGAGATTCAATAATCCTAACACAATAGTGAGGCAGGGTCTATATGTCTCTATCAACATGTTATAACACAATGTGCACAAATAAAAATATATTCTATAAATATGGCAACATTATATTGTTTCATAAATCTTGAGTTCACACTAACACAAGTGCATCATTTTAATAGGAAACATGAAACTCCCACTAACTCTAAACATTAAAAGGCTTAGCTAAACATATTCTAATTACATGTTCGCGAAACAATCCTACAAATAAACCTTTAGTTAGTGGATCTGCAAATATATGATTCATGGCAACATACTCAATACATGTATGATGCTCGATATCTTCTCTCTAACAAATTAATATTTAATATCAAAATGCTTTGTCTAGGTAGAACTTTTATTATTTTAAGAAAAGCTCACTATAGCAGCAATGTTGCAATAAATGGTTAGGGCCTAGAAATATTCTCAACAACATTGAATCCAAATATCGGATTCCTTAACCAAAGAACCTCACAAGTGGCTTCATATATAACACATGACGTACTCTACTCCATAGTGGAGGTTGCTATAATTTTACTTGACACTTTTCCATGAGGTAACTCCTCCTTCCATTATGAAGATGCATTTAGATGTCAACTTCTTGTCATCTGTGCAACTAGCAAAGAGTAGCGTATAATTATCAAATATTCAAATCTATGATACGTCAGCATAAAACTCTTTCTACCTTGTAGGTACCTCATAACTTTTTTCACAACAGTTTAATGTCTTTGACCAGGATTGATAAAGTATCTCCCAAGTACACCAATCACATAAGCAATATTAGGATATGTACATATTTTAACATACATCGGGCTACCAACAATGGAAGAATATGTGACCACTTTCATACTTAATCTTTCTTCATTATTCTAAGGACACTGGGCTTTAGAAAGAATCCCATCATTTTGGATGGGCCCATCACTTTGAGAGCATAAAGACTTATTGGACCTTTTGATCATCTTTTCAATATATGATCTTTGAGACAAGCCAAAAAGACATCATAATTTGTCATAGTGGATTTGTATGCCTAGTATGAAAGAGGCATCACCAAAATCCTTCATATCAAAATATATTAACAGAATCTGCTTTGTCTCAATTAGAAGGCTCATATCATCACTAGTAAGGAGAAATATATAAAACTAGTATCATAAAAATCTCCCTATGTCCATCTTAAAATAGATGCATTTATCTGCATTATTCTCCTTGAATACAAGAGGAGTAACAATCTTATCAAACTTAAGATGCCATTGTCTAGATGCTCGCTTCAAACCATATATGGATTTTTTTCAATTTACACACCAAACTATTCTTTACTCTTCTCTTGGAATCCATCAAACTTGTTCATGTAAACAATTTTTGAAAAATCACCATTTAAGAAGGTTGTTTTATCATCCATTTGGTGAAGCTTCAGATAGAAATGAGCTACCAACACCATAATAACTCGAAAGGAGTCTTTAATCGAAACAAGTAAGAAAGTTTTTCTATAATCAATGTCTTCTTTTTGTGTGTAGCCCTTTACCACCAATTTGGCATTATACTTCTCAATCTTACCTTGAGCATCCAGTTTGGTCCTAAAGACCCATTTACATCCAATAAGGTTACAACTAGTGGGTAATTCCACAAGATCCCACATATCATTTAGGTATGTTGAAACTAATTTGTCCTTCATGGTATTCATCCATTTTAAAGAATGAGGACTCAAAATGAATTCCAGAAAATGAGTGAGATCATTGTCTTCATTAACATTAAACTTATGCTCCTACAGGTACCAAAATGTAAAAATCTGTTCAAAAGATTTTCTTCGGGATTCAAAACTATCTAGGAGGGGTAACTTGCTTAAACCTTTAGCTTTCAGCTTCCTAATTTTTGTTGTAAGCTGACTCATTTGTGTCTTAAGGCTTTGAAATCTAGCAATTGCTTCTTGTTAGGACTACAATGTATTAGCTCTTGTTTCTTATTGAAAGTACAAGTTATTATTGACCATAGTTTGAACCAGATCTTTAAGAGATTTGTTAGAAGATGGAGCTTGGTTTGATTGCTAATTGGCTTGGAATGGGGATTGAAATTGAGCTTATCCAGTTTGTTTTCCATATTTCAAATTTCGATGGTCTCTCTAGCTAGGATTATATGAACCAAAGTATAGGTTATATGGTCTCTGTGGCTGTCCTATTAACCCTCTATTTTTTTGAAATCCTCCCATTGCCCAAACTTGCTAGAATGACTCTTCTACTTGTAAGGTTGGGTACACATTAGTATTATGTCCATAAGCTTAGCAAATCCCACATGCTTTAGCTACGTGCATTTGTCTTATGGCTATTTGTTGAACCAGTGAGGATAAATTTGAAATTTGTCTCTCAAGGCTGGATATATTCACCTCATTTAATTTTTTTTCATTTAATAATCCATTCTAATTCTAAACTATTTCATATTGGCTGCCATGTTTGCAATGAGGTTCCTTGTGGCTTTTGGAGTCTTATCCACTAAAGCTTTTTCACTTGAAACATCTATCACGCTTCTGTCAATTAGCAGAAGTCCTTCATAAATATACTGAATCAAGAGCTAGTCACTAATTTGATGATGCAGTAACCAGCACAAAACTTCTTGAATATCTCTCATTACTTATACAAAGTCTTTCCATTGTACTATCTGATGCTACAAATTCCTTCTTTATGCTTACAGCTTTGGAAGCATGGAAGTCTCTCTCCAAGAAGAGTCTCTTCATTTTATGCCATGTATTTATTAAGGTAAATGGAAGGTCGTATGGCCCATTCTTAGCTAAATATGCTAATGAAAAGGGAAAAGCTCTCAGCTGAATTTACTCCTCTAAAATTCCTTAACGTTTCATGATAAAACAAACAACATCAAATTCCTTCAGATGTTTATATGGATCCTTACTAGCCAGGTCATAAAAAGTAGGTAGCAAATGTATTAAGTCAAATTTTAGCTTAAAGGCTACATCAAGGTCAAGATAATCAATATATAAAGGATGTTGGCTCAAATCTGGAATAGCTAGTTCATTTAAGGTTCTATGATTAGAAGCTATGTTTTCTAAGTTCAAATCAGTAGATGAGAGGTTGGAGAGCTAATTAATGGCTATGTTAATCCTAGAGGATGAAGCTCTTGATTATTTGGTTGGAGAGCCATATTTTCCAAGTTATGCCTATTCCAAGGGCTCAGATAACTAATCTAAGTATTAATTAGGATAAAGGGTTTTGATATCTAAGGTAAAATTCAAAAATATAATTTTAAAGGCATTATAATAATCAAATAGAATTTGAATTGTAAAAAAGGAAATTCAATTATGAAATCTTTAATCCAAGAGAGATTCATGCATCTAATTCTCATATTGATCCTGGACACAAAATGTGTTATCTCCTTTTTGATTACTTAGCCAAGAATCAATTTAAGCCCAACACTCAAATTAAATTCTTATTGTTCTTCTTTAATTTCATTAATTCAAGCCAATACATGAATTGAATCTTATTGTGAATCAACTTGAGCCAACCCCCCCAATCAAATTAACAATAACATTAAGAACACAAGAAGATAAGGATAACAATTATACACCATAATCATAACACCAATGCATCTACAATAAGATCAATCGTATATGTCATGCTATGTATGCAGCTAAATGTCTCCTATGCACTAAGTGTGGTTAGTAGATATTAGGCCAATCTAGTTGAAAATCACTGAAGTATAGTTAAGACCATCCTTAAGTACTCGAGGAAAACTAAGGGTATTATCTTAATTTGAGAATCAAGGTTTCATAAATGCAAGTTTTTAGTCAGATTGGATGATTACAAACCATAATTAGGATTTGTAATCATTCTTAATAGAGGTACGTTATGTTGGAAAAGTTTCAAATAAGATACCACAATAGATTCTACCACCAAAGATGAGTATATTGTTGCTTTAGAAGTAGCAAAAGAAGCTATTTGGATAAAGAAATTTGTCACTAAACTAGGGGTGATTCCTAACATTATTAATCCAATAGAAATCTATTATAATAAATAGAGCCATACCATAAGTTAAGGAACTAAGGTCTGGTCGAAGATTAAAATATGTCATGAAGTGTAATATTTGATTAGAGAAATCACAAAGCCATGACACCTTAGGAAAAAAAATTGAAAATTTGGTGGACTATAATGAATGTCTTAAGTTTTTCGTTATGGCCGAAGCATAATTTTCACTTTTTTTTAGAGAACTGCAGTGAGAATGTTGAAGTTTTTGTTAGTGTAATTTTTCTCTTTTTATTTTTATTTTTCTTTTTCCCTTTTCTTCTTCTTTTTAATGCTGCCTCCCGAACCTTCTTTAGCTCGACATCATGATTTCACACTGAGACAAAGATTAAGCTCTCTAGGCAATCATCAGACACTTTTCTTTCTCAGGCACTTGCTCTTCTTTAAGATAAAGCTCTCTTACTATCAAATTTCTTTTTCTTGCTCACCAGACCTCTTTCTTGATCACCTACTAGAGATCGACAACGAGCTCACCCAGATCATCCAATCACCTCTCCTGCTCATCAAGTTCAACTTCTTCTTCCTTCTTCCATTTTTTTTTTGGTGATGGAGCTACTAAATCAAGTGCTCCTCCTCTCTTCCAACAATGCCAACCAGTTCTTTCAGCTACCTTTATTTTCTTTGCTTCTGATGACTTTTCTGACCATTGAGATTGTAAAATGCCACTGTGATCCTCCTTTAATTGTTACTGATCAATTATGTAGCTACTAGGCTTTAGCTCATTCTTTCAATTTACTCTCACTCTGATAACCAGCATTTTCTGGTGATCTGCTTCCCGACGTCGCTGTGGCGGGTGACTGATCGATCCTTCTTCATTGGTGACAACAATCACCTCACCTACCCTAACCAACCTTCCTTATGCTAGTGTGGTGCAACCATGACCTCATTTTTTTGACCAACCACCATCATTGCTCCATTTGCTAGCGGTGACCAACCGCCCATCACCCTTTAACAGTCGACAACTTTAGGCCTTCTCTATGCTTATCTAGCAGCACACTCAAATCCTAATTAACTACTGGGTAGTAAGTATTGCTCCTTTCTAAGTTTGAATTTTATTTATATGAATATGTCCTAATTGAAATTTATACACGGGAAACTACAATGCCTTGAAATAGAAAATTCATTAAGCAAAATTATGTGATCTTGGTAATTAGGTTCTGATAAGATAATTTGGGAAAGTCATAATTCAAAAAATTTCATTTACTACTATCTCAATATTCTCAAGGTAAGTGGATAATCCTACTCTTTTGTAAATCCTTTTTTGCAAAACAAAACAATATGGAACATTACCATTTATGAGTAAGTTAAATATTGATGTTAGCTTGACTCAAAATTTTTACCATATGTTGCAAAGATATGAAAATGATTTACCATCGTGTATTTATGCATTTTATAATAATTACTGTTTATAAAATCAGTGATTTCATTTTACTATGATAATAAATTTTTGATATTTCTAAAGCATATGCTACCAGAAATGATTGACAATACTTTCCGAATACTAATATCATGAATTGATTAGAACTATTTCTTATTTTTTAATATATCTGGTAGTATAATGCTTTTTTATTGATTACTTGTTTTGAAATCTTAAATTCATTGAAAATTCCTTAGAGAACCCTTAAATACACTTATGATTAGAATTATATCTATTGAAGGAATAAGGGAAAAATATATGAATATATGATAGAAGCATAAGGTGTATTACGATGATATTTATTAACTATGGTTACCTTTAGGATCTATCCTATGGATTCCAAATGCATTTAGAAAATCTAGAATCTTTTGATACTCAGATATTTGTAAATTTCAAAAGATCTCTATGATATTTCTTGTGCTTATATTATGATGAATATATTTCATTTTGTTATACTTTTGTCACATTTTAAATTTATTGATTTCTGTATTCACTAACATGACTCTTCTAAAGAATTAAAGCTTCTGAATTTATTTTAGATTATTTCTTTTTAGCTATTAAGTATTAATTTTTGCAAATGCATGATTTTCTATTTAGATTCTAAATATAAATTACAAATTGAGTTTTTCATTTTTCCATGGGATTATCTGCTCATTGAATTTCTATGAAACTCACAGTGTTTTCCTTCCTACTTTTCAGAGCCTGAGGGCATTCCCTTTATCCACTCCACCATTTGGTTTAGAATCTACTCCTTGACTGAGTAGATTACTTCTTGTGAGGCTTAAAGGTATATTAATGGTGTAATTTTTGACAATTGTCATAGTTGAAATGTGCATATATTTTGTCTGATTATTGTCCAATAGGTTATAGACTTTGTATTGTCTAGGTTACTGTAGTCTTGATTTTGCTATACAAGTTGTTTAAGGTGTGTAGTCCTTGTTTGTTGTATTGGCCTTGTGCTCAGGAGGTCAAAAAATAGAGGAAACTATGCTGGATTTTCGGTAGAAATTAAATTGAAGTATTTGATTGGTAATATTTCTCGAATAAAGTCATATCATATTAGAAATGTTTTTGCATTCTTAAGCTTGTAAAGGATTTCCCAATGGTAACCTTCTACGTTAGTTACGTGCCGTGGATCGGGGGGTAACAAAAGCACAATGAAATAAGAATAAAATAGATTACCATAGATGACAATGTAGCTGATCCCCTTACTACGTACGGCTCTATCCATGCATAAGATAGAATATCATTTACAAAGATACGTATTAGATGCAAGGGTAATTGGCTCTAAGTTAAGTGGGAGATTATTAGCATATGATTCCTAGAGACAATTGTTGTAATGACATAGATACTACATATCTTAGTATATTTAATAAAACATTATGTTTTGACCTCTTTATCCATTTAGTCTTAAAAATGTATATGTTTGATATATGTATCTTTGATAAAGTCTTTGAAAATATAATTGTGTAGAAATAAATTACAATGGAGATTGTAATTGTGAGATATTTGTACATATAATTATAATTTCTAAATATTCATGGTTGTGAAATAATTGAAAAAATAAAATATCAATTATTCATGAGTAAGCCAACATATATATGTCACATTCTTTGGAAAAATGTAGTAATCTCATACATTGTTTGATACGGAGATATGTGGACAAATTATTGGTATATGGTGTGGAACATATGATTAGATTGACCTACTATGAAAAACCATATGTAATATTACTTTGTGTCAATAGACTTCTCATGTGAAAGGTGGTATAAATGATCCTTGTACTTGAGATCAACATAATAGTATCTTATGTTTGGAGTTGTGTACTTTGATTTTATTTTAGGTTTGCACTTTTAAAGAGTAGATATGAAAAATTTTGAGTACACCATGAAAGACATGAAGATACTAACTAATCAAGATTGAATTCATCCTTGTTGGTAATAAGGAATGATATTCAAAAGATGTTTTGACACTTGTGCTATGATTAAAATCATAATTCTATGTATTGATAATACATAAAGGGTGTTTTATGTATAATAATTAATGATACATAAAAGGAGTTTTATGTATGAATTATTGTAAGATAGCACATGGTTAAACAAACACCTTAAATTGAATGTTTATAGGATTGACACCTAAGTCCAATTTGAATATCAAGAGATGAAATGATTAAATTACACACTAACACCTTGTCATGAAAGGAGGGAGCATTTAGTTAAAGAGTAAAGACTTTTTAGGCCTAAAGGGTTATACTAGTTGTGTAGGCCATCCACTACGAGTGGATGACACAAGTAAGGGGTGGTGGACTACAAGTGGATGACATAAGTAAGGGGTGGTGCTAGCTTGTGTACCACTCACATTGCTTCCTAACTCTTGTTTGTGCTCCAAACTCTCCTTTTTAAAGATGAGAGAAGTCAAACCGAAAAAAGGAGTTTTTTAGCTTTAGCACATGTGTTGTGTGTCAATACTCACTGTGATATCATTAATCAACTCTTTGCATTCAAACACCAGCCCTACCTTAATGAATTCTAATTCCTTAAAAAGTTAGCATGTCTTAAGCTAAGTGGTTGACTTTCCTATTCTACTAGTCATTACAACTTGATGGGGGCTTTGAATTAATCTAGTTCATGTTAATCATCATTGGTATTAAAGATCAAATCCTAAGGAGTTGTCTAAACACAATCCAAAGGAGTCAATCGTGTAGCTATTTTGTGGAATTGCCGAGAGGTCAAACTTAGATTTGTAGACTGCAAATTCCAAGAACAACTCTAAAAAAGGTATAATTTAAATAATACCTTAAGGTTTATTTGAATTATGCATTGTTTTATGGATTAATTAATAGCAACATGATCCGATATTGGGAAAATTTTAAAATTTCTGCTGTGCATATTTAATGCACATAATCAGTATATTTGATTTACTTAGATTTGATTTTCCTAATAGTGGTATTAAAGCCTATGTTGTTCTCTATTAACTCATGATTAATGGTTTGATTGGTATAGTAATAATGAAAATTATGTACATATTGTAATTTGATTCCATACAATCAAAGTTTTTATTCAAGATGCAGAATTTTTTCTCCAAAATTTTTTTTTACATTTCATAAACAACAAACAGGATAATATATTTTACATATGAAAACTATACATATAATTAAATAAATATAATTAAAATAAATATATATTATAAATATCGTATTCAATGTTCAATTAATGAATCAAGACATCATGAGAATATGGTAATTCATAGTCAAAGTCAATTTCAATGCTCTGCTAAGGATTTACCTAGAACTAAGAATTGGCTTAGGACTTGGTAAAAAAATTCTTCCACACCCGTTTTTCATCAGTGCCTCTACTTTTTTTTTTTCACTCAATTGGTAATTTGATTTTTGGCCATCACAATATGTTAATTCAGCCCCGATGAAGTTAATAACTATTTGATCAGTAAAAACCGCAAGCTATACAATTTCATTATTATGATAAAAGATAGATTCCACTTCAAAAATAATGAAAAAAAAAATTCTGACTTTGTAATATTTTTATTATATTTACAATTAAATAAATCACACAGTTATATTTTGTCACATTTAAATCAAAAAACAATAAATTGCGAAGAGTTCAAACCA
>JANHAO010019650.1:0-13137 GCA_026873985.1 Saraca asoca
AGAATTTTCCATAATGAACCAATTGACATAAAATCACCAATACACACTAATACAGCTGGAATTAAATCATTTTGGCCCTTAAAATACTAAGTATGAGGACAAATAAATGTGTTAAATATTATGTTATCAATCTTATATGGAAACAAAGCTAAAAATATAAGGAACATAATCACATACTTTTCTACTAGCACTCGACAAGTGAACCCTACCAAAATTATAGAAATACCCCTAAAATAGGAAATTTTGGAAAAATAGTACACAAGTCAGATCATTCCCAAATTTAGCTACAAGGCCTCCATACCATGCTTAATTTTTCCATAAAGTTTCATCTCAAAATGAGCATGTTTGCCGCCCAAATCATTCACAAAGCTAACTGTGACACAAAGCTAGACACACCCAATATTGTAATTACATCAAGTTTGCTTGTATTATCCAATATACATTAGCACAAAAACTTTGCTTCTTCCATGAAAACAACCACTCTTGATGCTTTATCATTTTCAAATTTATTAGCTATCCTCTTCAATCCTTGAGCTTTTGATGTGCTTTCACTTGCACTTGCAATAGGAGTGCTAGCATCATTATTGGAAGGTATACAGTCTATCGTTCTGGTAGCCAGATTAGTTAAGGCACTAATACTTAAAATGGCTTTATTAATCTTTTTTACCAAGTCATTTTGGATCTTGAATGATGTCAAAGCTATGAGAGATTGACCTTAAATAGGTCCTTTTGTATCTTTAACAATGATTTAACAAGGAAAGTGTCTACTAAGTTTTGTACCATATAAATGGATTAGAGACAATTGAACTCCCACTCTAAGTTGGCTTCATTCAATTTTTGGATACACTTTTTTATCTGCCAAATGGCTTAGCAACTTGTTTAATTCATCATATGCTAACTTGATTGTATCCCTTAATTTTGAGTAGAAAACTTTACCATCCTATAGAATGTTTATTAATTTGTCTAAAGCATCTAGAATTTGGATGACTGCGACTATGGATTCTTGTTCCTTAGCCTCACATGAGCTTGTTTCCATAAAAAAGTTTTCAAGAGAATCAAATATATGGAAAAAAAATCACTCTAATATTTTTCTATGCATTGTATTCTATCATTGAGAATACAAATATGTTATTTGGTAACACTATACTATTTAAGACATGAATGGCTGCTTCATTGGGCTTATGCCATTTGCATGGAGTAATATCTTTTACTCTATCTAGAAGCTTAAGAGATTTCAATTTGTAGACCAATATCTTCTACTCTATCTTGGGCCAAGCACCAAGTTAGTATGCATTCTTTCCAAAAACGGTTAGTTAAGACAAATTTCTTCGTCTATCATGTAGAGGATGGAATATTTAAGGATGGTAGGATCAAGTGAGATTTTCAATATATGGCTTGTTTAGGTCTAACAGGCAAAAGGGGAAACAATTAAAGCTTTCAATTGTTAAATAGTTTATTATGCAGACAAGGAAGCAAGCTTGTTGTTTCTTGCTAGACTAAGCGTTAAGAGAGAGAATTGTGAAGCCATGTTGCACAGTAAGGTAGACACATCTATTTATATTAAAAATACATGCATAAAATAGGGATACAATAATCCCATGACCCATTAACCTATTTAGACCCATACCTTACCTAGCTTATTACTATCAATCCCCCTCAAGCTGAAGCATATATATCAAACATGCCTAGCTTGTTACAAATATTATCAACTAGTTTTTTGAGAAGTGTTGTAGTAAATAAATTAATAAGTTGATCCCCAGTTATAATATGTCTAAGATTGATAACCCTTTCTTGGAGTTTTTTCCTAACAAAATGACAACCAACCTCTATATGCTTTGTTCACTCATGAAAGGTTGGATTTGAAGCAATATGAGTGGAAACTCGATCATCACACCATTATCGTATAGTTCTAGAAGACTCAACCCCATGTTGATGAAAAAGATAAGAAATCAACACAAACTCAGATGTAACATGAGCTATAGCCTGATATTTAAATTTTGCACTTGACCGAGACATAACATCTTATTTCTTGCTTTTCTAGGATACAAGGTTTCTACCAACAAACAAAGAATACCCTGAAGTAAATCCTCAATCCATATGACATCCTACCCAATCTACACCAGAAAAGCCTTCTACTTTGCAATGGCTATGATTTTTATATAAAATTTTGCACTTAGGTGCCTTCTTAAGATATTTTAGAATGTGTATTATTGCATCCCAATGAGAGGTTCTTGGAGAATTCATGCACTAACTTGTTACGCTTATTGGGAAACTAATGTCAAGCTTGGTAATAGTAAGTAGTTCAAATTTTCCACTAACCATCTATTTGATTTTGGTACTTCTAGTAATTCTCCATTTTCCAATCCAAGCTCAACATTTAGGATCATAGGGGTATCATTTGGTTTGGAGCCAAGCAAACTTATTTCAATCAAAAGATCGTGAACAAATTTTCTCTGTGACAAGAAAACTCCTTTCTTATTTCAAGCAATCTTAATGCCTAAGAAGTACAAAAGTGCTTCTAGGTCCTTAGTTTGAAATTTGGTTAGAAGAAAAGCTTTCAATTTTGAAATACCTAAGCTATCACTACTAGTAATTAAATACCATCCATATAGACATCTAGAAGAATACAACATGAATTTGATTGTCTGTAGAACACAAAATGATCATGATCACTCCTTTTCATCCCAAATTCCATTATTACATCACTAAATCTTCCAAAGCAAGCTTGGGGAGATTATTTAAATCCATACAAGGACTTTTTTTTAACTAGCTCACCTTTCCATACTTCCCCTAAGCAACAAACCTAGGTAGTTACTCCATATACACTTCCTCTAGTAAATGTCCAAGTAAAAAAGCATTTTTGTCATCAAGTTAATGGAGAGCCTAGTTTTGAGAGGCAATAAAAGAGATAAATAAATGAATTAAAGTAATCTTAGCAAAAAAAGTTTCAAAATAATCTATGCCATAAGTATGGGTATACCCTTTTGCCACTAAGTATGCTTTCAATTGGGCAATAGAACCATTTAGATTAACTTTAAAAAAAAAACACCTATTTGCTTGCAATAGGTCACTTGCCATGTGGCAAAGGCACAACATCCCATGTTTGAATAAACTTAAGCGCCACCATTTCTTTTTCCATAGTAGCACACCACCTATCATGAGAAACTACCTCTAAAACTTATTTAAGAATAGTAATAGAATTTAATGAGGTAGTAAAGGATTGTGAAAAGATAGGTAATGATGAATATGATAAAAAGGTGTAGATAGGATAAGGGTAATTATGGGTATCTTTCTATGTGCACTTGCAGATTCCTTTTCATTAAGCAATAGGCAAATCAAGATCAGAGGGCACAAGAAGATGATCTGGAGAGGAAGAAGTCGGTAGGGGAGATAAAACCAATGTAAGGTCTTTAACGAGGCTATGCATGATGTCTCAGTAGCGTAAGAAGGATATGTTGTAATTAGTACCTACACTCTATGAGAATAAACATACTTACTATGAGGAGGAAGCCAAGTTTTAGTTGAAGAAACTTGAGAATCCTAAGGAGTGGAATACATAAGAAAATGTTTGTTAATAGCTTGAGATTTTGATATTGAGCAAGAAGACTCAAAAGATTCAAAAAAAAAGAAAGTAAATTCAAAGAAAGTAACATCAGAAGATAAAAATAATGACCTAATTCAGAAGAATAATATTGATACCCTTTTTTAGTTCAAGAGTACCTAAGAAAAACACATTTCAAAATCCAGGGGTCTAATTTAAAAACTTGAGGATGATGATCTTGAGCAAAACATGTTCAACAAAAAACACGTGGAGTGAGAAGAAACAATGGCTAAGAAAGAAACAAAAAGGAATAAGGTACTTGACCATAAAAAATTGAAGACACAAGAAACAAGTAGTGGATACCGTATCTACCCAAAACACTTTAGGAACTTTCATTTGAAACAAAAGAGCATGAGAAACCTCTATTAAGTGGTGGTTTTTGTTGGTCCCAAAAATTGATATAAGAATAATGATCTTGCCTTTGAAGATCGTTAGACTTTTTACTCTTTTGTTTTGTATTAAACTCTAATTGAATTTAGTATACAAATGGTTAACAATTGGATGCAGTATGCAAGTAACTTGCAACTAGATATAATATGCATAGTAGAAGTATTTTCAATTTAAGTATTATATCAGAGTATTAGACTAACAATTAATTTGTCTGTTAATTGAAATAGTAGAAAATCAGATTACAAAATTACTATAGAACTGTATTAGATTGTAGTATGATAGAAATTCATATAATAGAATTCAAAAATATGCAGAAATTGTAAATCCAAGAATATAATGAATGTAAAGAATTTAAGACTCAGGATTTTTAAAGTGGTTCAACTTGAATTGAAACCACAATTTTAGTCTACATCCACTAGATCAATACTCAACTGTATGATCTGTTTTATTAATAAACATAGGAATTTAATAGGGCTCCTATAAACCAGTTTTATAACAAGAATTTTTCTGGGCTCTTGTAGGGCCTATGACATAAAAATTCTATATCTTCACTTAACTATGATCAACTTCACAACTATGAAGATTTACAAGAATTTAGTGCACCTCTTACCGATTGTAATCAATCTTACAATTCTAGAAAGATGCAAAGGGAGGATCAACCTCTTCCTTTGTAGCCAGATTCCTAAAACCTATAAATCTAAGAAATAAACCAAGATAGAGTAAACAAATAAAATGCAATAAATTGAGATGAATATCTCAATTATCTAGGTAGAAATCTTCTTTAGATTGCTCAAAGATTGATTGAATTAATGATATCAAGTGAGGCAATGATGTATTAGGTGTAAGCTTAGAGTTGCTCTTTATTTTGGCAAAGTTTGTTATGTAATAGTTAAGTTTGAAATAAGGTTTGATATATTTATAGTTGAGATAACTAACATTTAAAACTAACTAATTTTTAGTCTTTGAATAGATTCGTGAATTGATTCATAGTGGTTATAACAAACTTGTAACTGATTAATTGATTTATGAACCGATCCAGCTCATGTAAAAATTCATCACTAAATTGATTCATGAATCGATTAAAAAAGATTTCAAACCTTCGATAAGAAAAGTTTTCTTCATGAATCGATTAGTGAATCGATTCAAGTTCATTTCATAAGTTTTCTAGTGATGAATCATTTCATGAATCAATTCACATAGTGAAAATTAGTTTTTATAAAAGTTTGACTTGTGAAGGAAAATGTAAAAAGTTTGTTTGAAAACTTTTGATTCAAAACTTATTTTAACTGATTTATTTTACGTGAATATAAGTTGTTTTAGAAAATATGATTAAGCAATTTGAAAAAGATCTTAATTACAAAAGATCCTTTGAAATCAAATGAAAAGGTTAAGACTAATGTTGATCTTTTGAATAACCTTTGATCAACTTTGAATTCTACAAAATAAATAAACACTTAAACAAATAGTTAGTTTATGATATTAACTAAAATTGTTTTTCCATCATTAAAACTAAAGAAAATGTGTAGCTAGGGTTTTCAAGGCTAACAATCTTCCTCTTTTTAATGATGACAAACAATTTAGATGAGATTCAAAGTTTCTCAAGAAAATCAATTTTAGAAGAGAAAAAAATTTATATTCCTCATTTTTACTCATATGTTCTTCATTAAAAATTTTTATCTTTCTTTGAAAATTGTAGTTTTAGATTTTTGTTTTTGAAAATCTTATCTCTCTCCCCCCTTTTGATATATCAAAAAGAAATTGGTGCTCAGTAAAAAGAGATGAAAAATTAGATCTTAAAAAAAATTCAAAATAATAGCTCAATTTTAATTATAATGCTCTTATACTTACTCATTTTCCTGAAATAATGATTTTACAGCATTTGATACTGAGCTTGATTTAAAGAAAGAATGACAAATTCAAAATCCATACATTAGAGTAGAATAAGACTTAGAATATCTAAATAACAAAATATCTAGATAATCATCAAAATATCAAATACAATAATCAAAATATCAAAGTATTCAAAATAACAATCCATAACAATTTATCAAAATAACATCAAAAAAATTAGAGCAAATATGAAGAAAAATGGGAAATGGACTAAGGGATATATGACACAATCAACATATAATAGCATACTAAGCAAGCAGAGGATCTTGTTTAGGTTTAGCTTAAAGTTTAATTTCCTCATCTTGCTGATGCATTTGCTATGACATCTCATACAATTGAATCTCAATGGTATTGAGCCACTCATTGACCATGCTGTGGAGTGTTTAGGTTTCTTTCTTTATATTTCCCATGTGGTCTTCTAAAGACTCAAATAGTATTGATGTGTGTCAAGGCGATCTAGTAGGTGATTGTGTAATCTCTTCATTTTTTCAATTAATCTATTTTCACACTCACTAGATAACCCAGTTCCCTTTGAGCTTGTTGCTCCTTCAGTGGATTAGGGAACTTGTACCCTTTTCCTTTTCTATGTTCCTTGGTCATCCTATTCTAATTGCATCTTATGCAGATATGCTGTAGTTATCATGGTTGTTGCATTTAATTGATAAAATTGGTGTTCTTCAAAAATTGGCAGTTTGAATTTTGTAAAAATGGGGGTAAGAATTATACTAAAAGGGGGGAATCCAATATATGACCATTTAGAACATTCTACCAAATATTTAAGTATAAAATGTGGCATGTTAAAATCAAGTTAATTTTTGATGATCCACTTGAAAAATAACTTATTCTCCACAATTTGGGTAAAATTTGTTACCCTTGGAAGTATCACTTTACATATAGCATAATGTAAGATCCTATCTTTAGGGGATAGGCTAGTAATAAGCAATTTCCCACTTCCATCTTTGGGGGTGGAATAAGGAAATAGTAGTTTAATGGTAGATTCCCACCATAGTTAGGAAGGGATCCTACACTAAGCTTAGGGTGTGATGCATGCATAGCAAAAATATTTGCCAATAGTTCTGAATCAATAACAATATGTTTGTGCATAACAAAACATAATAACTTATCCTAGTAACAGCTAAGTTTGCATAAAACATTTTAACTAACCTAGGATAGGTAGTTGCCTTGTGTGTCAAATTTTTTTTCAATTTATATTTTACTAATAAAGTAGGTAGGTGTGTTGTTTTTAGTAATTTGTCTCTAAAACATTTAAGAGGTTCTACTTTCCTATTTGATAATTGTAAGAAGTTAGCATACTCATTAGGTGACTAAAAATGTGTTGCCTCTCCTACTTGTGTAGAGGATTAGCCTACACTCTTATCTTTCTTCTTTGCAACTGCGAGTTTGATACATTTCAACATGTTTCTGAAGTTAGGGTTTACGGGTTGAAATTGGGATTGGCTAATTTTGAATTGTTCTAAAGTAATTTATCAGTTGGAATTGTTATATTTGGAGTTTCTAACAATTTTATAGAAGTAATTTGAGTGAAAATAGTTGAGATTTGGGTGAAAGAATTTGAGAGAGTTTCTGTTAGCTCAAAGAGGTGTAGTTGTTAAATATGAGCAAAATCGATTCAATATTTATAGAAATCAGGCTATGAATCAATTTGGTAATTGATTCAAAGTGTATTTTACATGCTGTGAATCGATTCATGTGTAAGTTTTAGAACATTGAATTGATTCTAGAATTGATTTGGTTATGAAATTGTTCATCAAGATTCTTGAGAGAATTGATTCAGGAATCAATTAATTAAGATTGAATCGATTGTGGAATCAATTTGTTAAGCTTGATAAAAAGTTTTTAAAGAAAATTTAGAGTTCTTCAAAGATTGAAAATTTTGTGAATCAATTCTTGAATCAATTTTTAAGCAAATCGATTCAGAAACTTAAGAAAAAACTTGGAAAAATTTGAATTGATTTGGTATTTGATTTAGGCAATCTTAAAAATAATTTTTGTGCAGTTTTGTCCTAGAGCTATTTACAAGTGATATTGTTGACGGTGGAATCTGGTTCTGCCAAACCCTAGTCAACTGAGATGAGTTCTTGTACCCCAAATTGCTTTCTGGTGAATAAGATGAAAGGTAAAGATGATGGAGAGGAAGAAGGACAATGGCAAATGTTTTAATGTGGTTTGGCTAAATCCAGATGGCATCGGACCCTATGTCTATAGTAGATTTTTATTAACTTGGAAAAGATTTTACAAAGTTTTGGCTATGACGGTTTTAGCTTGTTCAGGCCCGTCCTACAAGGATCCTCCCCTCCTATTTATAGAAGGTTAGAAGGCTACAAAGGTAATATTACATGTTATAAATACGTCTTTACAAACATTAAATGTACAAGGTAATGAAATCTTTTGCAATTCGAATTCTACAGGCTTCTTTCTACATGTGGGCCCCACATGTCTGTTGGGTTTGACTTGATGAAAGTCTGTCTATCATTTTATCCTGCTGAGCCTTCAGTCGGGTGACATGCTTGCCCTTGTGAACCAAAATGCCTAGCTCGAGGTCGCTTGCTGGCTTTCTTCCAGTGAGGTGAGCTTTGCTCTTAGCGAGACAAACTCTAACAAGCTGCTTCTGGCTTTGGGCTCCATTTGTATCTCAACCTTGCGATTGGTGAGGTGGTGCAATTCTAGGGAACTGAGCTGTTCCCAATTGGTTCTCGATCTTTGCTGGGCTTTTGCCTTTCTATTATGTAAGATCAGATTTTGGCCATAACATAAGCCCTATAACTCTCAATTCGCTTTGCAGACTGGGAGTTGTAATCTTTCTGAGGCCTTGTTTTTAGTCAAATTCTTTGTACTTAGACTATCGTATTGTCTTTTCTATCTTTCAAACTTTCATTTGTTGTGGCCATATTTCTTTTTTGCATGTGCTTTATAGCTGTTAGTGTGGTGGCCTTATTTTCTCTGGGTCGTTCGATCTAAGACATCCAATTGCCCCACGGGTCTTTCATTGAACCTGGACTAGTTTATAAAGCTGGAGAAGCTCTTTTCGCTTCTTTGTGGAATGACTAGATGAATGCTTTAGTTAAGCTTTCCATGTTTCTAATAGTTTAGCTTCTGGTGAAGCATTTTAAGGCGTGTATGGCCTACTGCAGAAGACTCTGAGGTGTGAATAGCCTACTGCATGTGACTCTCGTGGATAGCTCTTTATGCTAGCTACGGAGGAGTCTTATATAGGCCTTGGATTACTTCCTCACGACTTTATCGTGAGCTTCTACCTTACTAGCCAGACTCCTGACGCTTTTTGAATTGCTCTAGGCATAAAGGAGCTGCTGGCTAAGGAGGGATATAAGTAGGAATAGCCGAGCTTGTTGGTCTTCCTGCTGGTGGGAGTTTGTCTCCTGGTAGCTGGCTTTCTACTTTTATTTTTGTGTTTCCCATCTTCTGATGTAATTTTACCTTGTTAAATGAGGCCTTTAATGAATAGACTTTCTTTGTTGCTTTGCACCCTTTGGATGTATTTCTTTTGTAAAGAATAGTTGAATAAGATGTTCAGATGACCAATTGGCTATATTCAATTAGTAAATCTTAGCATCCAAGTGTCTTTAAAATCAACATATGATAGGTAGGTCGCATGCTAGCTATGCTTAAAAGGAGAGAGATCACATGTGAGCTGTGATTGAAAAGAGAGAGATTGCATGTGAGCTATGATCATTTAGTCGTGTGAGAGATGTGTTTTATGATAACTTTGTTGTCCAGACTTTATTCTGATGTCTTTGCATCTTGTTGAGCTTATAGCATTTTGCTGGACTTTGAATGTTTTATAGTGTGAACTCATGGCTTTTCACTAGATGTGAGTGTTTAATAGTGCCTCCACACCTCAACGAGTTTTTAGCTACACTGGAGTTTGAGATATAGACAGGGTAGGTTTTACGCCATCTCACGCCTAGATGAATCCTCAAAATTTATTTTGTTAGGATATATTACTGAGGTAGGCTTCATGCTATCTCACCCTCAGATGTATCCTTGGAATTTTATTTCACTAGGATGTATCAAAGAGGTAAGCTTCTCACTGTCTCACCCTTAGATGTATCCTTGTTATTTTATCTCGAGGTAGCCTTTGTGTTGTCTCACTCCTAGATGTATTCACGTTATTTCATCTCAGGATAGGCTTTATGCTGTCTCACCCTCGGATAACTCCATGTTATTTAATCTCGGGGTAGGCTTTGCACCGTCTCACCCCTGGATGACTTTATCTTGTTAAGATGTATGACGGGGTAGGCTTTATGCCATCTCACCCCCAGATGTATCCTCACTTCAGTGAGATGGTATCCCTTAGCATTTTAACCAATCAGCTAGTAGTTTCATTGAGTTTCAACTTTGTCAGCAAGATAGTTTTCTTTCTTAATCAAGATGGCATTTTGCCAAAGAGTCTTGAACAAATTTGAACATCATTCATTAGTTTCCAAATAGCATTACAATATCAAAATATTGTTCTGACTAATGGCCCTTGCTCTTGATCAGCATTTCAATGGGGTTGCTGAGCTCGCTGTCTAAGTGGTTAGACCATATAGTCCCTTAAACAACCTCTTTTGATGAAGCCTTCTATAGCATCTTTTAATGCCCAACACTCTGAGGTGTTATGCCTATTTTCATTATGGTAACCATAGAACCTGCTTTGGTCTCTAAACTTGCCAGGGCCCTCATGGGCTAAGGTTTCCCAAAATCCTCATTATTCCTTTCCGTAGCAAAGATCCTATCTTGCAAGTCAGACAAGATACTACAATTTTTAAAGCAACCTCAGTATTGGGGTCACACACTCTTGGCCCTCTTTGTGGGCTAATCGCTGGGCTCATTATTTTGACTTCTTTCATTCCTCTTCTTACTTTGAGGAGTACTAGCGATCTTATTTTTGTGTTTAGGATCTTTTGAGCCAAAGGTTTCTTCCCATCTTATTTGCTTGGCAGCTTGCTCATAAAATTCAGCAAGATCTCGAGCTAGGGACTTATAAAGGCTTTTATGCAGCTTTCCATCTTCATGGAGTCCATTAGGATGCCCTCCTCTGAGGGGTTCTCCATAAGGTTGGCTTCATGCCTGAACCTGGCTATATAATCCTTCAATGATTTGTTCTTGCGCTAAAAGATCATTATGAGATGGTAGGGGGTACGAGCTGCCTCTTTAATGCCCAATACTGGTCAATGAATTTCTTTTGACATTCTTCCTAACTATTAACACTGCGAGCCAGGAGGCTTTTGAACTATGCTCGAGATATGCCTCCTAATGTGGCTGGGAAGACGTAGCATTTGACTAAAGGGTCAGTTGTTTGGATATCCATCTAGATATTGAATGTATCTAGATGGTTGCAAGGATTGCTGTTTCCATTGTACAACGGGATCCTGGGCACCTTCAGTTTCTATGGAATGGGCTGCATTTCAATCTTCACAGAGAATGGCAAGCTTTCCTCACAACGAGGTTAGTTATTTTGAGATTGGGGGTCCCTCTAGCTGTTTCAGCCTTCTAAGGACTTCCTTCATTATTAGGTCCCACATTTTGAATTACGGGTCAGAGTTTTCAGCTTATTGTGAACCCCTAAATTGTTGATCATCATGATTTTTGTGAGTTTCCTTCTGAGCCCTGTCACATAGCTGCTAAAGCTATGAGATAATTTCTTCTTGTTTGTGGGCAGCTTGGGCTTGCACCTTCTGGCAATGAGTTCTAACAATGAAAGTGTCTGCTAGTTGAACTACTGGAGTGTTTGAACTCCGAGTGGGTCTTCCTCTCGCCATTGTAGCTAAACAAAAAAGTAATTTAGAAAATAGATGGGGCCTTTCCTCTAATGACAAAATGTTGACGGTGGAATCTGGTTCTACCAAACACCAGTCAACTGAGATGATTTCTTGTACCCCAAACTACTTTCTGGTGAATAAGATGAAAGATGAAGATGATGGAGAAGAAGGATGACAATGGCAGATAGCATTTTAACATAGTTCGGCTAAATCCAGATGGCACCAGACCCTATGTTCAAGGTGGATTTTTATTAACATGGAAAAGATTTTATAGAGTTTTGGCTATGATAGTTTTGGCTTGTTCAGCCCTATCCTACAAGGATCCTCCTCCTCCTATTTATAAAAGGTTGGAAGGCTACAAAGGTAATATTACATGTTACAAATACATCATTACAAACATTAAATGTACAAGACAATGAAATCTTCTGCAATTTAGATTCTGCAGGCGGGCCCCATATGTCTACAGGGTTTGAGACTATATGAAAGTCTGTCCGTCATTTTATCTTCCTGAGCCTTCAACCGGGCGACATGCTTGGCCTTGTGAACTGAAATGCTTGGCTTGAGGTCACTTGCTGGCTTTCTTCCATTGAGGTGAGCTCCGCTCTTGGTGAGATGAACTCTAACGAGCTGCTTTTGCTTTGGGCTCCATTTGCATCTTGACCTCGTGATTGGCGAGGTGGTGCAATTCTAGTGAGCTAAGCTATTCCCAACTGGTTCTTGGTCTTCACTGGGCTTCTGCCTTTCAATTACGTGAGACCAGATTTTGCCCATAACAGATATGTTTACTAGTAATGATGAGTTTAGTAGCATTGAAACTCAATCTTCATTTTAAATACTTGTAAAACAAACCTGGGGAAATCTCCAATGCTTAAGTGCAATGAAAGATATAATCTCAAATATAAAAGTTTTATAAAAAATTTCTTCTAAGAATGATTAAACTCTTCATATAATCTAACTTCCTAATTATTATCAACATAACAATTTGTGACTAAGCAACTTCGATTTACCTTTCAGCATTTTATGAGCAAATCTACAAAATAAAAACTCATCTTTGCTTTTATGGTACCTAGCAGATCTTGGGTCCAAGCTTGTTAAAAAAAATTAACAATATAACTTTTAGGTAACCACACTAACTTTTCTTTTGGTTTTAGAATATATGTGCCATTTCTATATGGACAATGTTTAACATGATGTCCTTTATGGTTACAGTAAATACATGCAATGTATGCAAAATTCCTTTTGTGTTTAGATTGCTAATATCCTAAAATAGATTTACCTTGAAATTGTTTCTAACTTTCTATCATTTCATTAAATCCTCTATTGCTATTAGTGAAACCTTGCAGTGATTTTGTCAGTGAAGCTATTTCAGATTTATATGACTCACACTAATCACATGCCTTTCTTTCATTCAACTTTTCAACTAAAGCATTTAGATCACTATTTTCTTTTTCTGATTGCTTTAACTTCTTTAGC
>JANHAO010019651.1:0-13139 GCA_026873985.1 Saraca asoca
CTAACAATGTAAGCCTATTTATAGAAGAAGGAGGGGTTACATGCATTAATTGTTAGCTACAGTTGAGTTACATCAAATAATAAATGGGAAAAAACAATAAAGGGGTCACAATCTGGCTGTTGTAGAAAGTAGGTTGCTAAACAGTTCCCCTCATGCTGGTGGTGGATTTGTGTTTGCTTCCTGATGTCTTGGATTGGATAATTCCGATGTGAAGGTGGCACGGGCTCTGTTGTTACGAGCCGGGTGTTGTTGTAATGAGAAGATGATCTCGAGCGGAATGGTCGTTTACCTGCAGATTTGGTCTTGTGACTTCGTCATTGGTCTGTCCCTCGTGGGGGAGGTCATTTCGCGGGACGTGTCTGAACCTCCTCATAGGGTCGTTGCAACGTGACGAGCAAGGCAGGGCTTGGCGCTCAGTATTGTTTTACTATTGTCACTTACTAGAACACGGGACTCGATCTCCATTATACTTGAAGGCTCGTCCTTACGAAGCCAATTTTCGGTGTATAACATTAAGCCCCCCAGCTCTCAGTGTGTTTTGCAGATCGAGAGTTGCATGTTTCTGAGGCTCGATCCGTATCTGCAGTCAGTGTCCTTCTTTGATTGAGATGTCATGTCAGATGTCTTTTTGTTCTGCTTTAGGACATACCTTTCCCTGTTTGCCATTTTTGGCCGTTGGTGTGGCATTGCCGCTTATTTCAAACCATTTGATGAAGATCAGATCAGATTTTCTCTGGAATCTTCAAAGGGCTGAGCGGGTCTATTTATAGCTTGGGGCATTCTTTCTCTTGTCCTAGAAGACTTAATGGAGGAGACTAAAGAGCCCCCTATGTGTCTGTGTTTTGGCTTCCGGCGAAGCTTGATGAGATGTGGATGGCTTGTTGCATGGTGGCAGGAGACGTGGATAGCCCATTGCATGTGGCCTCGGCACAAAATCGGCCTGGCGGGCTCTAACAGGGTTCTTACGGTATCTTCTGGCCACCTCTTTCGACCGTTGCTTGTGGCGCTGCTACCTGGCCAGCCAATTTTTTACGACTTTTTGAATTGCTCTAGGTCTGGCTCAGGAGGACTTGCCGAAGGAATAAGTAGGAGGAACTCTGGGGTTCTGCTCTTCTGTGAGCCCAACGACTGGTAGCTGACTTTTTGACTGCTTTTTGTAGGAAGAGTAGGCTTTCAATCTTTTTCCCCTGATGTACTATCACCTCACTTGCTGAGGACTGTTCGCGGGATGAGTTCTTCTCCCTTCAGAAACTGTAATGAATGCTTTACGCATTGTTGTATGTAAATTCATGATAATTTAATGAGAATTTCTTCTTTTGGCCAATCAGCTATGCTTCTATCATTTTTCTGACTATTTGTCATAATGCGAGAGAGATTACGAGTGGGCTGCGCTTGAGAGATCTCGTTTGAGATGTGAGAGATACATCCACATGAGAGTTGTGGGAATTTATTCGCACGAGAGTTGTGAGAAACTCAACCGCATGCAAGCTGCGGGTGACGATGATTTCATCTTGATAATGGCGAGGTGAAAACCATTTGCTGAGTTTTTAGTTTTCGTATTCATGAGGTAGGCTCAAAGGCCATCTAATCCTCGATTTTGTTTGTGTTTGGTTTTGTTTTCAAAGCCTCAGGTTAGGCTCAAGGGCCGTCTCACCCCGGGCGTTGTGAGGTAGGCTTAAAGGCCATCTCATCCTCGGTTTTGTTTCCATTGTAGCAAGGTGAAAATCGTTCACTGTAGCGAGTTTGTTTGTTTGCACTGTAGCGAGGTGAAAACCATTTACTGTAGCGAGTTTGTTTCTTCAGTGCCCGATATTGGTTGACAAACTTCTTTTGACATTCCTCCCAGCTGTCGATGCTGCGTGGGGGGAGGCGTCTGAACCAGGCATGAGGTACTGCCCCTAGCGTGGCGGGGAAGACTCGACACTTCACCAGGGGGTCGATAGTCTGGAGGTCCATTTGGGTATTGAAGACATCCAGGTGGTCGCTTAGGTCGTTATCCCTATCATACAACGGGATAGTGGGCGCTTTGAGTTTCTGTAGGAGAGGTTGCTTCTTGATCTCTACTGCAAACGGTGAGGTTTCCTCGTGGCGAGGTTGATTGCTTTGAGGTTGCAGACGCTCCTCCAGTAGTTTTAGCCTATGGAGAACCTCTTCCATTGTCGAATGCTGATTTTCGCGTTGAGGAATCGAGCTTTCTGCTCATTACGAGCCCCCCAATCATTGGCTGTCGTGATCATCACGGACTTCTCTCTGAGCTTCTTCACGAAGCTGTTGGAGTTGAGCTATAACTTCTTCTTATCTTTGAGCATTTTATGCTTGTGCCTGGGCAAGCACCTTGATAGTCTCAGTCAATTCTTTAACTATGTTTTCGAGTATCGACCGGGACTGATCGGGCATTTGCGCGTCATGAGTTTCAGGTACAGTGGTGTGTTGAGAAGCTGGAGCTATGGAACTCCAAGTTGTTCTTCCTCTGGCCATGATTAGGCTGCAGTAGGAACTTCAGAAAGCAGATGGATCCCCACAGACGACACCAAATGTTGACGGTGAAATTTGGTTCGTACGGAGGACCCAAACTTCAGTCAATGGGGATGATTTGGTAGACTCCTAAACTGCAACCTGGTATAGAAAATGGAGAATGAAGAAGAAGACTATACAACAGACAATAAAGTTTTTTAACATGGTTTAGCTAAATCCGGGCGACATTGAACCCTACGTCCACGGATCATTTTATTGCTGGGAAAATACTTCAGTGTACATAGTTTTACTGGGAGTTCTCTCTAATGAGCTCCATGGCTCTCTTCACTCTGAGCTCACTCTTCTCTCTATTTTCAGATGAATCTCCTTTTACCAATGGGTTCTTTTTATTTTATTACGCAGAGCCTATATACAAAAGGCTAAGACTACCATTCGGCTGTTGTAGGCTTTCTGTCAATTACCCTCTGCTGACTGGCTCTTCCTTGGTCTGTGTGCTCAGTTGGCCTTGGCTGAGGAAGGCTTCTTTCAGTGGGCTGGGCACCCTTTAGTTAGGCCTTTTGCTAGCCCAAAAAACACATACAACACACACCAACTGATTTTTTGTCTACTACACATTTTAATGAAAGAATAAATCACAATTTCTATTGAGATTAAAAAGAATAATTTGATATTAAGGAGTATATTACATTTCCCAACAGAAATAGGGAAAGATCCCAAGTTTTAAATTGTTAACTCTGATTTGTGGGACCTGACATTGGTTATTCTTCAACCAGCAAGGCCTATAGAGTTTACAACAAAAGGACCTTGAAGATTGAAGAATATATGCATGTAGTTTTTGATGAGTCTACTCTGAGTGATTACATCTTGGATGTGGAAGAAGATTAGCAACATTGGTGGACTTCTACATCAACTCCAGGAACTTACCAAGATGACTTGAAGATACACGTTGTAGAACCAAGAGAGGATGTTGATTTTGTCATCATGAACATCACACCACCCTACTCTCCACCAAAAACTTAGAAGTTTATGGGGAATCACCCCAAAGAACTCATAATAGGAGATGCATCAAGGAGGGTAACATGTAGCAATTTGAAATTTTTTTTCAATTTTTCTATATTTGTTTCATTATTTGAGCCTAAAAACCCTACAAAGGCCCTAAAAGATGAAAACTAGACTCTAGCTATGGAAGACTAACTAAACTAATTTGAAAAGAACCAAGTTTGGACTCTAGTACCAAAACTTGAACACACTAATGTAATAGGGACTCATTGGGTGTTTAGAAACAAATTAGAGGAAAATGACATCATAATTAGGAATAAGGCTAGGCTAGTTGCTAAAGGCTATGATCGGGAAAAAGACAGAGACTTTGATGAGACATTTGCCCTAGTAGCTAGGCTAGAAGCCATTAGGATGCTATTAGCTTTTGCATGTACTAGGAACTTTAAGCTTTACCAAATGGATGTTAAAAGTGCATTTCTAAATGGTTACATTTTAGAGGAGATTTATGTACAACAACCCCTGGTATTGAAGACCCTCTTAATCCAGAACATGTTTTTAAACTTAAAAGGGCACTTTATGGAATGATAGGCTTAGTAAGTTCTTAATTCAGAAAAGGGCACATTGTTTATAAGCTTTACCACATTGTTTATATTAGAGAAAGGTAAAGACATACAACTTGTACAAGTTTATGTGGATGATATTGTATTTTGCTCTACAAATGAGGAATTGTGCAGAAAGTTTTCAAAATTAATGTAGAATGAATTTGAAATGTCAATGATGGGTGAGTTAACCTTTTTCCTTACCTTGCAAATTAAACAATCATCTAAATGTATATTTTTATGTCAGACTAAATACATTCTTGAGCTACTGAAGATATTTCAATTTGATACTTCTAAACTAATAGGAACTCCTATGAGTCCTTCCTTAAAATTAGATACTGATTTGAATGGTAAAAGTGTTGATCCATCACTATTTATAGGCATGATAGGTAGTTTGCTATACTTAACAGTAAGTAGGCTAGATATTATGTTGAGTGTTTGTGTTTGTGCAAGATATCAAACCAATCCTAAAGAGTGATATCTTTTTGTGATAAAAAGAATTTTTAGATATCTTATAGGAACCAAAAACTTAGGACTACAGTACCCTAGGTCAAAAACTTGGAGCCTCTTAGGCTACTCTGATGTAGACTATACAGGGAGCAAAATAGACAGAAAAAGTACTAGTGACACTTGTCAGTTCATTAGACATTCATTGGTTTCATGGCATTGTAAAAAATAAAATTGTGTAGCCTTATCAACAACTGAGGCTGAATATATAGCTGTTGGAAGCTGCTATGCTTAAATCTTCTAGATAAAATAGCAACTCTTAGACTATGGACTAAAGTTTGATAAAAGTCCAATCCTTTGTGACAACACCAATGCTATAAATATAACTAAAAACCCTATAATGCATTCTAAAACTAAACACATTCAAATAAGATATCACTTCTTAAGGGATCATGTACAAAAGGGAGATATCACTATTGAATTTGTTTAGACAGACTATCAGTTGGCTGACATCTTTACAAAACCCTTGGATGAAAAGAGGTTCGTGTTTATTAGAAGAGAAATAGGAATCATAAATCTAGAATAGAATGATATCAATTAGCTGTTCTTACATTGTTTGATGTTTTCATGTTTTTGATATTTTTTAAACTTGTTTTGTTTGATTTCATAATGCAAAATCTTACTTAAGTATTGGAGTTTCTTAAGTTTGTTTTGTAGGTTTATGTTTTGGAGAAATGAGGTATACTTAGAGTTTGTATTAGACTAATAAGAAATTCCATTGAACATTATATAAAAACAGATTTTTAAGCCTAAAATCAATTCTAGAATTGTTTACAATTGGTTTCAGGATTTAATTTAACTCATTAAATTGATTCATCAATTGATTCAAAGCCAAAATTTTTGACCTATCAATCGATTCCGGAATTGATTCAGCTAATTTTCTAAAGTTTTGGTCTAACTCAAAAATTTTTGAACTCATATTATGATTATAAAAATCAATTCCATAATTGATTCAAGACAAAATTTTGGTAATAAAATCATATTTAGGTTGTTGTTCATATCTAAATGTATTTCTTAATATTTTTTTGATTACTTCAATCATTGATCATCTTAGGGGGAGCTATATGCTTCTCTACTCTTTTTGATGTGCCAAAAGGGGGAGAAAAAGCTAAAAGCTTCATTTTAGATGAAAACCTTATGAAAACTTGAGAAATTTTTTTTAGAAAACTAAAAATGAGATGCTATATGAAAAGGGGAGACTATATCTTTCTTTCTCTCCTGCAAAATTTTTCTTAAACTTTGAATCTCTTCTAAAATTGTTTGTCAACATCAAAAAAGGGGAGATTGTTAGCCTAGGTTATCCTAGCCACACATATTTCCTTGGTTTTAATTTTGAAAAACAATTTTAGTTCATAAACAAGTTTTATATCTAACTATATGCTTTAGTGTTTGTTATGTGTTTTACAGATTCGAAGATTCAAAGTTTGTGATTCAAGAGATTCAACTTTAGATTTAGGACTTTATTTTTTTAGTATCTTTTGTAAATGAATTCTAAGCAATTTGATCTTCACAAATTCAAATGTTTTTTTAACTAATATTTTGAGGAAGAATAAACCATTTGAAAAGAGAAAAAAATCAGATATTTTTCAAATGAGCTAAAATTGTGGGTAATTTTTGGTACTGCATAAATAGGCTGGTAAAAGCCCAATGGATAGACTCAGCTAATGAAGGCCCAACTCATTTGGATTGAGGCCACTAGACTAAGATACTAGATCGCTAAATGCATGCCAAGATTGTTGATCAATGTGGGTCAAGCAACAACCATAAGTCATAAAAGCAAGGCCTAGCTCACAGCTCACAGAAAGAGTCCTTAGCAATCGGGAAAGTTTATCCTGTCTCCTATTCTGAGAAGAGTCTGTTATAACTATCTATCTTGATCTACTATGTAATCCTAATTAATTCATGATACTTATCTATTGTAGATTTACATTCAAACTGTAACTCCCTAACCATTATAAAAGGGGATGAAATCATTGTATATGGATAATTCACAATAATCAGATACAATACACTCAGCAAAGAGTAATAAAAATCGTGGATGTAGGGGTCAAACTGACTTTAGCCAAACCATATTAAAAACTCCTAGTGTCTTTTTGTTCTTCCTTTCTTTCTCTCTTTTTACATTCATTCTATAGCTTAGGGTTTAGAACTTAGGTTGACCGGATTTTATCGTCAACATTTTGGCATTAGAAGGAGGGCCCTAAACTACATTCACCATTATTTTTTGATGGCTAGAGGAAGAACCACCAGAAGTTTAGATGTTGTAGTTGGCCAACTAGATGTTCATATGAAACATCAAGAAGATCTAGTTCTACATGCAGACACTTCTGTTGTCCCCACCATAGGTGTTGTCACCGACATGCCACCTGTAGCCTCACACCAACTTGATATCATTGATAGTATATAGGCATGGCTTCAGCATCACAAAGCACTGGAGAAAGAAGTAGGAGAGTTGGCTGAGGCGATTAGGGCATTAACTCAGGCACGAGCCCAGGGCTCACAAGAATAGGTTAGGGGCACGACATAGAAAAATGCTCTCCAACAATTACGAGAAGAAGCTTAAGGAGAGGGGCTAACTAGAGAAGAATATCAACACACTCATTCAGCTCACTCTACCAACTCACAGCCAAGGTCAGAAGTCTATCGAGTTCGTAAGGAAGATAAAGAAGACCATCAGCAACGTAGGGGTTTGCATCAAGCTGAAGGCTCAAACAAGACTAATGGGATACATGTCTCAGATCAAAACTCACTAGGCCATGAATAGAAAAAGCACTAGACCTCAGATCGCCACAAAAAGAGGAGCCAACCATCTCCCAGCCATCTGTTTGAGACTCAAGATCACATGATAGAGGAGCTACTTCAAAGGGTAAATAAATTGGAACAACACCTTTTGACTCAAGACTATCGAGATTATTACAATGGGAGGACACTATTCACCAGAGAGATCAAGAAAGAGCCTTTCTTACATAGGTTTAAAGTTCCCACTATCCCACTATATAACAAGAATAGTGACCCATACGACCACTTGGATGCATTTAATGTGCAAATGGATCTTCATATGACCAATCCTTTGGTCAAGTGTTGTGTTTTTCTATCCACTTTAGGTGACTTACCTCAAACATGGTTCAGGTAATGTAGATAACCCCTTAGATGAGAGTATCTTAGCAGTAATCTTAGTGGGACTTCACAAAGATAGGAAGCTATATGAAAGCTTATACAAATCTTCGATAAAAAAACTTGGGAGAATTCTACGAACGAGCTACCAAAGAGATTAGGTAAGAAGAGACCTTCGACCCTAAAAAGTTCAAGGACAAGGCAAATGGCTCCAACTGCACTAAAGGAGAAACAATGCTAGGAATCGTAAGGAAAGTCAAGAAGATGACCTTGAAAACCAAGTCATAAAGAAGGCCAGAAACTAGCGACCTTAGCATAAGGTTGCCATGATAGCTATAGCATCTTGTCGGACACTTTAGGAAGAATCTTCATGATAGAGAAGGATAGGGAGGATTTTAGGAAGCCCAACCCCATAAGAACTCCCGATCAACTCAGAAACAAGAGCAAGCATTGTGCTTATCATGATGAAATTGGGTACAACATTTTGGCATGCAGGGCATTCAAGGACGTAATTGAGGACCTAATCAAGAAAGATTGTTTAAGAGATTATGTGGTACGACCTGTAGAGCAATGACCTTAGCAACAGCAGCAACCTGTACAGTAGCAATGTAACAAACTCTTGTGTAGGTACCTTAAACGGGTCGAATGAATGCTACCTACTGGAAGCAAAACACATCCTGTTTGTCAGACACAGTGAATTTGAGAGTCCTACTAAGAAGGCAAGGAAGACCTTCGATAGTATCACCTTCACAATTGAAGATGCACATGGGGTACATTCCCCCCATAATGATGCACTGGTTATTCGAGCCAGAATTGTTAATGTCGAGGTATAAAGGATTATGATTAATACAGGTAGCTCAATGAACATAATGTATAAGAAATGTTTTAAATAGATGGGTCTAAGCACAGGACAATTGGAGCCTTCTCCAAAACCGCTTTATGGATTCACTAGAGATACAACAGTACCGTTAGGGTAGATTAGGCTTCTTATTACTCTTAAAGACTTAGATCGCCAGGTAACCATCCTGGTAGATTTTCTGATTATCAAATGTCCCTCAGCATATAATGCAATGCTAGGGTGACCTGTAATTAATGATCTAAAAATGTTTACGTCTACTAGGACACTTACCATTAGATTCTCGACCCCCAATAGAGTTGGATGTGTGCGAGGTGACTAACACATAGCACAATGTTGTTATAAGGACAAAGTCAAACTGGGGATAAGGGGGAAGAAGGTTGATGTGATTTTTGGTGGAGAGCCTCAAGCTCGGAATGTTGCACGTCTCCACCTATATTATGAATAAACTTGAGTTTACCTATCTAACCATATAATATTGTTTTTAAATTTTTGTAACTAATTATTGACTTCTGAATGAATTTTCAAATAGAATACTAGAAGTAAGCTATTACCCTTCTAATCTGGAAGTGAACACTCACCTTTCTACTCCAAAAAAAGGGCATTCAACTTAACGTCTTTACAAAGATTTGGCATCGCATGTGACCAACTATTAGGCACCACATGCAACCTACTTTTTGGCACCATATGCGACCTACTATTCGGTACTACATATGACCTACTATCTGACACTGCATGTGACCAACTATTCAGCACTGCATGTGACCTACTCTTTGGCACCATATGTGACCTATTATTTGGCATCGCATATGATCTACTCTTTGGCACCATAAGTGACCTACTATTTGGCATTGCATATGACCTACTCTTTGGTGCCGTATGCGATCTACTATTCAGTACCGCATATGACCTACTCTTTGGCACTGTATGTGACCTACTAATTCAGCATTGCATGCAACCTACTCATTGTTAGCTGATGGCTTATTGCCAGTTGAGGCACATCAGTGCTCAATTCATTGCCAGCTAAGGCACATCGGTGCTCAATTCATTGATAATTGAGGCACATTGGTGCTCAATTCATTGCCAACTGAGGCACATTGGTGCTCAATTCATTGCCAACTGAGGCACATCAGTGCTCAATTCATTGCCAGTTGAGGCACATTAGTGCTCCATTTATCACCAGCTAAGGCTCATAGCTAGCTAAGGTACATCGGTGCTTGATTCATTGCCAGTTGAGGCACATCAATGCTTAGAAGAACATCTATGTGAACTACTAGTCATTTGACCTAATAAACATAGATTGCTAGAAGCTAAAAAACATTAGTGTGACCGATTGGTCATTCAACCTGAATAATATTTATTAAACTATGATTTGCAGGGGCCTATTTATGATATCATCATAATAATAAAAAAATTCATTAAAGTCCTTAATGAGGAGAATATCTATATGAAGGTTCAAAATACATAAAGCTACAACTACTACTGGCCCCCAGAATCTATGCCTTGGGTAGAGGGTTCCCATGTGAAGTAGGCTGATCATCGACACTTTGATCATCAATAGTCTCCATGGCCTACAAGCTACTCTCTATTAAGCCCTGAGCTAAAGAAGCTCCACCTGCCTGTTGTGAGCCCCTGTCGGGAGAAGTTACTCTTGCGTCCTCCTCAAAGCCTTTGATGAACTTAAGAACATTCCCACCAAAAAAGGAAAAATCCATCTTCGGATGTTCCTTCCATAAGGTGAATAAAAAGTCAGCGGTGGCCTTAGACGCTACCTCCTCTTTAGCTCTCACAATCAACTTGGTAGCCTTCACCTTAACCTGAGCAGCCCTCCCTTCTGCCAATACAGTTGCATTCCTGGCCTGAGTGACCTCATTCCTGGTTGCTTCATATTTCCTTTTGGAAGCCTCAGCTCACTGCATTGTCCCATCCTATTCGCCCTTTACAATTATTAGTTTGTCAACAACTTTATGAAGGCTAGATATAACAGCCTTGCAATTTGCCACCTCACGAGACAAAGCTTCCTTGGCTCTTTTCCTGGTGAATTCAATGTCTCTAACTTTCTCCTTCAGCTCTAACACCTTAGCAATCACAGTTGCTAGGTCATCCTTGAGCTTCTTCTTCCTCTCATCCCAAGCTCAGGATATGTTCTTCTCCTTTATTATTGATAGTAAGCTCTAAAAAATGAATGATGAAATGAACAAGTCAGATTACGAAAGGCAACAGAACCAAGTTGAAAGGACTTTACTTACCAGCAGATTATGGCGAGTTGTGTAATGCATTAATCCTTCCCCCAAAAACTCCTTCGACTTCAACATTTTAACCCTATTACAAGGCCCTAGGATTGACTCAACATTCTCCTAAAGGAAGTGAAAGCACTCCTCCATTTTTAGGCCAAGATTGGAAGGTTGCTCCTCAGTTTCAATCTCAAGTATCGCTTCTGAAGTGATAACGACCTTCTTCCCCTTGCCTATTCTTTATTTTGTAGCAGGAGGATTAGACGGGGAGACAACCTCTTTGACCATCCCAACTACCTTAAGACGAGAGGTAGGAACTAGCATTTGGGAAGATGTTATGGCCGGAGAAGATGACCTTATAGCAGTGGGGGCTGTAGCAGTAGTAGGGGTCAACAAAGTGGTGGCAGCAGTAGGGGTTAATTAGAGGTCCGCGACGACTGAAGGTTGAGCTTCAACATGTCTTTGTACTCTCCAAAATTTTCCAGACTAACCTCCCTAGTTCCACGAGCTCCTATGTCTTTGAAAAGCTCAATGTCTAAAGCTAGAGCAACCTTATGTGAACATAAGAGGTCTTCATCAAACTTGAGATCATTTTTCAGATTGTCTGTAGCAACAAACTGGTCTAGTACCTCAACCTCCCTAGCCTCCAATAATGGTTTCTCCTTGCTAGCTCTATCTGCAAAATAAAATATAACATCAAAAGTTAAGAAATAATACAGATTCATTTAGGCTCGTACATCCTCAACTTGCTTACCAGGAGTAAGGACAAAAGTAAAACTATGAAGATCATAAAAAGATGGACATGAAATATAGAATTAGTTGATTTTGTAAAGCCTTACACTAGACTTGCCCTTAGCATTACCTCGTGGCAAGATCCTTTTGAACTTAGTTTGCTAAGCCAACAGGTAATAAATCCTATCATTCTGACCCATAATTTTGATGCTAAAAAGATAATAGAGAACTCTTACTGAGGGAGGAAGGAGACCATTCCTAAGATATAAAAGGGTGAAAGAGGTGAGTTAAGAGTATGAATTCAGTGTGAGCTAAAAAGGGAAAAGGTGTAGTTTATTCAATAGTCCCACAAGATAAAGGTGGACTGGGAACCTAAACCCCATAGTGAGATGTTGGGTACTAACAGCAACAAACCTTTTAGGAGGATGAGTAGTGTGATTATCGAGAGAAGGGGCCAAAATACGACAACCTTTTGGGATGCTCCTAAGATCATCAAGTTTTATGATTGAAGGGTGGTTGTAAACATCATATAGTCTAAGGGCTCCTGACTTTTAGTGACTTACTGGTCCTTAGTAGGATCAAGACAAGCAACAACCCTTTGGGCGACCTTACCACTCCTAGAGGTCACTTCATCTACAAAATGCACTGACTCCTTACTTTGGGCAGGGGATTTAGAATCCTTGTCACTCCCTATTCAATGACCATGGCGTTTGTGACCTACCATCTACATAAAAGAAGGAATAATCAGGTTGTTGAAAGTAGACCTTACCTATAGGCTAAAGATAACAAGGTTTCTTATACAATAGGCCACACACACCTCGGACCACCACATCTAGGACTTGGATTATTAAAAACATAGGGGGCTTAACTAACGAATCTATCTGGTCACAAAAACCAAGGAAACAGAAAAAGGCTAAACTTGGTAACTTGCGACCAAACCTATAGGTACTTTATCAGGCAAATGATATGTTGATTTTATGAATAGTAATAGGCCCATAAGAAAATAAAACCAATTAGTAGGGAAAATTTTACTAACGACTAATGAACACGCATTACGAAACCAAGTCACCAGACATTAGAAAATCACAAAGCAAAGCATTCATAAAATGTAGAAACTTAGAGCCAAGATTGTATTTAGAGAACTTACTGAATCAGTAGAATGAAATGAGTCCTCAAAAGAGAATCTAGAGAGAAAGACAAGCATGATCAATCAAACCAAACTCAAAGGTTACTGTTTCAAACATAGTAGGGATGAAGAATATCGATGACTAGGTGAGAGCTTGAGAATGAGAAAAACTGAAGCACAAATTTTCAAAAGCAACAAATGAAAGGGAATAAAGGGTTTTCTCACCTTATAATGCAACCCACCACACCGGTAGATCAAGTGAATGATCAACCATCCTCAATTTAACGGTCCAATAAAAAATAAGGCTCTGTCACTATTGACGGTGAAATTTGATTGGTACGGAAGACTCGAACTTCAGCCAATGGGGAGGAGTTCTGGGATCCAATATTGCCTTTGAAGTATTGGGTTTCATGGCAACAAGCACAGCAAAAATTTTAAATTTTGAAACCCTAGCCACGGATCCATGTGTAGAATATAAACCAGTTGGTCCAGAAAAA
>JANHAO010019652.1:0-13162 GCA_026873985.1 Saraca asoca
CTTTATATCTAAATGCACAGAATGTATAGTCTAGGATGAACTAGAACTCAATCAAATTGGTCTAGGGCACCCATCCAGACTAACAATATTTTGATTTTGTGTTTCAAATTTTAGGGCTAGTGTAATTGTCATTCCCTTGTTTCTCTTGAAAGTTATTTGCCAATTGATTTAATGTCATTCATTTTGCCCTTTTTTGCTTCCGAGTGTTAGCAACATCCGCAGCTCTTATGTGGCCAATTTCCCAAACTTTGCGAAGGATTTTTTCTGCCAACTATGACCTTTGGTCTAGTTGAGGCCTCCCCGAAGCTCATTCTGAAGAAGAATTGATGAACGCTTAACCAGTTGAGTTGCGGGCTCACTGAGGCATGGAGACGCTCAAAATAAAATCGCTTAACCAATTGAGCTGCGGGCTCGCTGAGGCGTGGAGACGCTCAAAATAAACTCACTTAACCAATTAAGCTGCGGGTTCACTAAGGCGTGAATATGCTCAAAACATACTCATTTAGCTAGCACAGCTTCGAGCTCATTGAGGCGTGGAGATGCTTAAAACATGCTCATTTAGCTAGCACAGCTTCGGGCTCACTGAGGCGTGGAGACACTTAAAATAAACTCACTTAACCAATTGAGTTGTAGGCTCACTGAGGCATGGAGACGCTCAAAACATACTCATTTAGCCAGCATAACTTCGAGCTCGCTAAGGCGTGGAGATGCTTAAAATAAACTCACTTAACCAGTTGAGCTATGAGCTCATTGCAGCATGGAAATGCTCAAAACATATTCATTTAGCCAGCGCAACTTTGGGCTCGCTGAGGCATGGAGACGCTCAAAACATACTCATTTAGCCAACGCGGCTTTGGGCTCGCTAAGGCTTGGAGACGCTTAAATAAACTCACTTAACCAGTTGAGCTATGGGCTCGCTGAGGTGTGGAGACGCTCAAAACATACTCATTTAGCCAGCGCAACTGTAGGCTCGCTGAGGCATGGAGACGCTCAAAATAAACTCACTTAACTAGTTAAGCTACGAGCTCGCTGAGGCGTGGAGATGCTCAAAACATACTCATTTAGCCAGTGCAGCTATAGGCTCGCTGAGGCGTGAAGACGCTCAAAACATATTCATTTTGCTAGTAGAGCTACAGGCTCGTTAAGGCATGGAGATGCTCAAAACAAACTCGGATAGCTAGCACAACTTTGTGCTCGCTGAGGTGCAGAGGCACTCTTAAACACTCTATGCTAGCGTGACTTCGTGATCACTGAAGCATAAAGAATTGATGAATCGATTATTTGCCCAAGGCAACGAAACGTTGAATCTAGCAGCTTCCATGCAAACTCTATTAAGTTTCAACTTCCATGCGTATATATCAACCTGGCCACGAAATCAGCTTGAACGTGAGATTGCTCGGTACCAACTACGCAGCTACCAATAGAAATCATTTATTCAACTGGTCCCGAGGTTGGCTAGGACGCGAGATCACTCTAATTCACAGCTCACCTGCAGCCAAATGTGCACGCCTCTCATGCAATCTTTCAGATGCGAATAGATCACTCAAATCGATCAAACAACATGCACGCAAGGAACAAAAATAACAAGCAAAAAATGCAAAAAGGCAATTTTACCTGCACGGGAGGCGCGACCTAGTACAGATGGAATGACATTCTTGGGAAAAGGCTGACGATTCGAGAACTGAAAGTCTCAACTCCCAGCTCACTAGGTGAACTGAGAGTTGGGGGCTTATGTTATATGTGAAAACCGATTTGGTCCTGTTATATGCAAAAATGGCCTCGAGTGAACAAGCCCCTCACCTCACCAAAGGCACTCAGCAAACTTTGCTTCACCCATCAGAAAGTGGCATAGCGAAGTAGTCTTGGCACCATCCCGTGAAGCAGGCCTCACCTCATGAGGCAGCGACATAGCAAGAAGAGCACAAGACCAGCTCGTCAAGCAGCCGATCACCCTGCTCGAGCCCACTACCTCATGAAGCAGCACCAAGCTTGCTATAACAGGTCCTCATGATGCCCCCAAGCCAAGAATTCCCACTTGGGATGCCCAGCACCTCACTTGGCTCAGCCGTACCAAGCAACAGACATAGACAGACACAAGTCTACAGCCGACCAGGGGGGCCACCCTACAGCCTACATTCTGTAGTAGCCGGATTGTAGGCTGTTTATTGTCTTTTCCATTTATAGCTTGATGTAACACAATTGTAGCTTGTAATTAATGCATGTAACTCCTCCATCCTTTATAAATAGGATTGCATTATTAGAAGAAGGGGGAGGCAAAACTTTGAAAGCAGAAATCCTGCTAAAATCATTTCTCAATATAGTAATAGAATCTCCGCTATAGACGTAGGGTCCGGTACCGCCTGAATTTAGCCGAACCATGTTAAACCTTGTGTCTTCTTCTCTACTCTTCCCTTTGTCTTTGTTTATTTCACCATTCTATTACATCTGAACCGAATACAAGCTTGAGATCCCGTGAGAAACCCCCCATTGGTTGGAGTTTGGAGTATAACCAAAATTCGGCGTCAGCAATGACTTATACAATTAATTAACCCTACTATTAGTAAATACAAATTGTTAATGGTGAAATTTGGTTCAATGGACCCAAATCTCAGTCAACCAGGTTGTTCTTGTTACCTCAAGCTGTAATCTAGCTGTAAATGCAGTAAATAGAAGCAAAAAGCAAGAAGAAGATGAAGAACAATTGTTGATGGTGGATTTTGGTTTCACCCAAATCCAGCCAATCAGAGAAGTTCTTTTGGACTTGTTATATGCAAAAATGGCCTCAAGAGCTCGTAGCCCTAGGCGCACCAAAAGCGCCTAGCAAGCTTTGCTCCACCCTTCGTTAGAAAGTGGCATAACGAAGTCATCCCGGCACCATCCCGTGAAGTAGGCCTCGCCTCGTGAGGCAGCAACGCAGTAAGAAGATCATAAGACCAGCTCATCAAGTAACTGATCACCCCGCTCGAGCCCGCTACATCACTGCAGCAGTGCCAAGCTTGCTACAGTGGTTCCTATGACAACCTTAAGCTAGGAATTCTCACTCAGGATGCCACACACCTCACATGGAGGGACAACGCCAAGTGACTGATGCAGACAGACACAGTTTACGGTTGACCAAGGGGCCCCACCCCATAGCTTACATTCTACAATAGCTTAATTGTAGCCTTTTTTTTATCTTTCTCATTTATATTTTGATGTAACACAACTATAGCTTGTAATTAATGCATGTAGCTCCTCCTTCCTCTATAAATAGGATTGCATTGTTAGAAGAAAGGGAGGAAGAAGGGGGAGTCTGAACTCTGTAAGTAGAAACTTTTATAATAATAAAATCTCCGTCGTGGACGTAGGGCCCGGTACTACCCAGATTTAGCTGAACCACGTTAAACTTGCTATCTCTCCATCCCTTCTTCTTCTCGATCCATCTTCTTCTACACTTCGGATGCAGTATTGGATCCTTGAACTCCTTCTCATTGGCTAAAGTTTGAGTCTTTTGCACGAGCTAAATTTCATCATCAACATTTTGGCGCCATCTGTGGGGATCCATTTGCTCTTTGAAGTCTTCGTTGTAGCCTAGTAATGGCCAGAGGAAGAACAACTCGGAGCTCAACCACTCCAATCCTCCAACCGATGGACACTCCCATTGTAGGGGCTCACCAATAGTCTGCTGTTGCTCTTAAAACTTAAGAGGCACAAACACCTGGTCAACCTCATCTGACACTTGAAAACACGATAAGAGAGCTGGCAGAAACCATCAAAGAGCTGGTGCAGGCCCAAGCTCAGAGCATGCGGAGACAAGAAGAACTCATACTACTGCTCCAGTAGCTTCGCAAAGAGGCTTAAAAGGAAATTCATGAAGATCATGATAGCCAGCAATTGGAGGGTCTCAATGAGTAGGAAGCTCCACCCCTCAGTCGAAGATGCAAAACCAGACAATGGAGGAAGTCCTCCATAGGCTCGAATGGCTAGAGGAGCATCCGCAACCTCAAAACCATCAGCCTTACCGCAAGGAAAGCTGCCCATTTTCTATGAAGATCGAGACGCAACCTCTCCCATAGAAACTCAAAGTGCCCACTGTACGATGGGAACACTAACCTAAGCGACCACCTGGATGTGTTCAATACTCAAATGGACCTCCAGACAATCGACCCTCTGGTGAAGTGTCGCATCTTTCCCACCACATTAGGGGGAACGCCTCGAGCATGGTTCAGGTGCCTCCCGACTCGTAGCATCGGTAGTTGGGAATAATGTCAAATGAAATTTGTCGACCAATACCGAGCGTTGAAGAAGCAACTCACGCCTCCTTGCCATCTCGCAATGATTTTTTAGCGCAAGGATGAGCCACTCAAGGACTATGTAGCCCGATTCAAGCATAAGGCCAACTCCGTGGAGAATCCTTCAGAGGAGGGCATTCTAACAGCTATCTCAGTGGGACTTCGCAAAGATGAAAAGCTGTACAGAAGCCTCTACAAGTCTCTGGCTCGAGACCTCGCTGAATTCTATGAGTGAGCCACAAAACAAATAAGATGGGAAGAAATCTTTGGAATGGAGGAATCCAAGCATAAAGCGGGCCATAGTGGTCCCATCACGATCAAAAAGAGGAGTAGCGAGAGTCACAACACCTCATTCCTTACCTCGTTAAGAAGACAAAGCCTCAGCGACCTAAAGGTCACTTCGAGACTTATAGCATCCAGTTAGACACGCAGGATAGAATTTTCACCATAGAAAAGAACAATGAGAACTTCAGAAGGCAAAGATCAATGACAGCCACTGCTAAGCCCAGAGATCCAAATAGGTTTTGCACTTACCATAATAAGGCTGGACACACCACCTCAGAGTGTCAAGCACTGAAAGATGCCATTGAAGACCTCATCAAAAGAGGCCGACTACAGGATTACATGGTAACGCCACCAAGGGAGCGCGCTCAGCAAGCTCAACGAGTTTTCACCCAAGAGCCTGGGCCCTCCATTAGAACCATATTCTGATCCTATAACATTTATTTGTTATTAATGGTGATTAGTCGTATCAATTATTGTATGCTGAATCAATGTGAACTACCGATTAGCCGAGCATTGTCTAGATAAAGAGTTCTCGCTTCGTCGTTGCAAGGATTCATCCGGGGGTCAGAGCGCAAGGCCTACCCCGTCGATACATCCGAAGCAAACCATACTCTGTGAAATTCATTTCATCATTGCAAGAATTCATCTGAGGGTCAGAGTGCAAGGCCTACCCCGTTGATACATCCATTGCAAGGATTCATCTGGGGGTCAAAGCACGAGGCCTACCCCGTCGATACATCCGAAGTGAGACACATTTTGTGAAATGAGATCCGAAGAACAAACTCCTTGATCACGAAACAAGAAGCTCGCTATGTGCAACCTCGCTATGTGACAAGTCATCACCTTAACAAAAAAAAAAACCTATCCAGGGGCAAGACAGCTACAGAGCCTACCTCGTAGCTGAGGGTTAGACAGCCCGTGAGCTTACCTCGACAGCATTTTTGAACTAAACAATGGACGGCCAGCTAGCCACATAGCAGGAATGCCATTATGAACTGGTCGCAGCTCTCATGCAACACATTCATAATCAGCATACAACCAGAGAATCATGGTTCACACACCAGATTTCTCATCAGTCACAGCTTGCATGTGACCCCTTTCTCACTCATAACAGATTGAGCAATCATAAAAATAAAGCACAACTGATTAGCAAAAAAAGCATTTCATTAATCATCGGAAGTGTACATACAACAATGTGTGAAGCATCTGATTACAGTATTCAAAGAGAAAGAAAGCTCATATAGTAAAAAAACCTCGCCCAAGCGAGGTGAAATTACGTCAAGAGAAGAAGTGGAGAAATAACGACAAAAAGCTTGACGAACCCGGCACAACCATTCCTGTAAGAAGAGAAGAATGTCGGTCACCGAGCTTGCGCTTGTAGGAAGGACAGCTACTGCCCAAGATGCTCCTTCTTATTTTCCTCTAGTGTGTCCCCCTGTGCCAGACCCAGAGCAAATCAAAAAGTCATAGAAGTCGACTGGCCAAGTAGCAGCACCACAAGCGAGGTTAGAGGAAACGGCCCAAGATCAGTACAAGATCCCCCAGGAGCCTGCCAGGTAGATCCTATGATAAAGCCACGTGGAACAAGCTATCCATGTCTCCCGACATTCTACAACAGGCCATCCATGTCTCAACAAGCTTCATCGAAAGCCAAGACACCAAAACTCAAGGGACTCTTCAGTCTCCTCCATTGAACTCTTCTGAGGAGAAAAAAAAAGAATGCTCCAGGCTATAAAATGACCCGCTCGGCCCTTCAAAGAATCTAGAAGGCATCTAACCTGATCTTCATCCAATAGCCCGAAACAAGCGGTAATGCCATGCCAATGGCCAAAATAGCAACCAGAAGAAAGCATGGCCTAAAGTAGAACGGAAAGACATCTAATATGACACTTCGATCAAGAGAGGACTTTGACTGAAGATATGAATCAAGCCTCAGAAACTTACAACTCCCAGTCCGTAAAGCAAATCGAGAGTTGGGAGGCTTATGTTATACACAAAAATAGCCTCGAGAGCTCGTAGCCCCGAGCGCACCAAAAGAGCCCAAAAAGCTTCGCTCTGCCCTTCATCAAAAAGCAGCACAGCGAAGTCATCCCGGTACCATCCTATAAAGCTGGCCTCGCCTTGCGAGGTAGCGACACAGCAAGAAGATCACAAGACCAGCTCATCAAGCAACTGATCACCCTGCTTGAGCCCACTACCTGCTACAGTAGTACCAAGCTTGCTACAATGATTCGCATGATAACCTTAAGCTAGGAATTCTCGCTCAGGACGCTGCGCACCTCGCATGGTGGGATAGTGCCAAGCGACTGATGTAGACAGACACAGTTTACAATCGACCAAGGGGGCCCACCCTGTAGCCTACATTCTGCAGTAGCCGAATTGTAGCCTTTTTCTATCTTTCTCATTTATATTTGGATGTAACACAACTGTATTTTGTAATTAATGCATGTAGCTCCTCCTTCCTCTATAAATAGGATTGTATTGTTAGAAGAAAGGGGGAAGAAGGGGGAGGTCAAACTCTATAAGCAAAAACTTTTACAATAATAAAATCTCTGCTGTGGACGTAGGATCCTGTGCCTCCCGAATTTAGCCAAATCACGTTAAACTTGCTGTCTCTCGATCCCTTGTTCCTCTCGGTCTATCTTCTTCTGCACTTCGGAAGCAGTATTGGATCCTTGAACTCCTCCCCATTGGCTGAAGTTTGGGTCTTTCGCACAAACCAAACTTCATCATCAATAGGACTTAAGCTATAATCTGGTTGAACAAGCAAAGATAAAAAGGAAGAGTAGTAAAGACACGATATTTTTAATGTGGTTCAGCTAAAATCGGGCAACACCGATCCCTACATCCATGGTAATGTTATTACTTAAGAGAAATTTCTACAAAATTTTAATATAGCTATTTTCAGCTTGTCTTACAGGGATTCTTGCCCTCCTATTTATAGAGGTTGGAAGGTTACAAGTGCAATTTTAGAAGTTGCAAATATATTACTTTAAGCATTGAATGTATAAGACAATTTGTATCCCTACAAATCGACTTCTATAGGTTGCTTTCTGCGATTAGACCCCTTGTCTATTGGGTTTGTGAGCTGATGTGCATGTGTCTTGTGTTTAGCCTCAGGGAGTTTCTGGATTAGTAAAGGACCATACCTCACGAGCCTATACTTCTGGTCTGAGGTCATTTCCAATCTTTGACCAGCGAGGTTGCACTTGTGAGCTTACAAGAGGCAACCTGAATATGAAAGCTAGAGCTCAATTTTGGTGAGTCTGGATGTTTGCTGTTGGGCTCTTACTAGTCTATCTCGCATTGTACTAGAAAATGCCTATAACATAAGTTCCCCAACTCTCAGTTTGCTTCACGGACTGGGAGTTATCATATGCTGACATCCTCCATTTGTGGATTACCATGCAGTCAAAGTCTGTGGTCAGCCTGTCGTTTCATATGTTCCAGGTCATACCCTCTACAGTACGTGCCTCATAACAGTTGTGAGTTAGCCTCATTTTGTTTCAAGGTAATTAATGAAAGTGGTTGGGAGTCCTTTTCTAGACTCTTCGGTGAGAGCAAACTGCTCTTATTTAAGATGGAGGAAATCTTCCTTACTTCTTCATTGAGAGATCTGATAGGAACCTCATATAAGCCCCCCATTTTTCTGATAGTCTATCCTTCCGATGAGGCATGTACGGTCTGCTGCATAGTAGCCTTTGAGGGCAATCCTTCTTTGAGAATGTTGAAAGATCTTGCATAGATCTTGGATTATTTTCCCACGGTGATGCTGTGGGGTTACACCTTTCCAGCTGCTTCGATCAGCATCCCTCAAACTCTTAGGGCTGAACAGAAAGTTGGAAAGGACTTCTGAACCAAGGAGGGCAGTTCCACAGTTCCCTAGTCGGTAGGAGTTTGTCTCTTAGAAATTGATCTTCTTGTTAGAGTTTGATAGCTATAGGCCTTTTTTGATTTGTATTTGATTCCTCTGATGTAAATTTACCTCGTTGAGGCTTTTTAATGAATGAAATTTTCTTCATATTTCTTGCATACTATGTTTGAATATGCTACATGTCATAGATAATAATATGAACTCCAATTGATCATAATAAAATGAGATATTTAAGTAGCCAATAGGTTGCACTTCTGGGAAGGCAATCAATCTGAGCATCAGATTACCTCTTGATAATGAGTAGATAGTAGTATATAAGTAGGTTGCGTGAAGGTTATGCCTAGCAGAAAGTCACATGCGAGCTGTGAATGATAGATCGCATGAAAGCTACGAGCATTAGGTCACATGAGAGCTGTGAGCATCAAATTGCATACATACCGTGCTTGAGAAAGTTGGTCATATACATGATAAATAGTAGATCGCACATGTGCGATGCCTAAGAAAGTTAGTCATATACATGATTCATAAGGGATGGTGCATATGGTGCTTGAGAAAGTTGGTCATGTGCCTATCAAATTTTGAGATCACATGCATATGGTGCCTGAGAAAGTGAGTCATATGCATGCTAGATAAGAAATCGCATGCATGTGGTGCCTAAGAAAGTTAGTTATATGCATGATGAGATTGTATGCATATGGTCCCTAAGAAAGTCATGTGCATAATGAAGATCACATGCACATGGTACCTGAGAAAGTTGGTCATGTGCATGCTAGATCACATTAGAACGGTGTCAGGAAATAGGTCATCCTAATGTGATAATATTAAATTGGTTATACTAATGCGATGCCGTAAAGTAGGTCATAATAATTTAATACTAATTTAATCCAAAATTTCAAGGATACATTCACAGGTTGAAGTGAGATAGCTCGTTTCCTCAGAAGCTCAATTCTGATGAGAAAGTGAGTCATGTGCATGCTAGATAAGAAATCGCATGCATGTGATGCTTAAGAAAGTTGGTCATATGCATGACGAGATCATATGCACATGGCGCCTAAGAAAGTTAGTCATGTGCATAATGAAGATCACATGCACGTGGTACCTGAGAAAGTTGGTCATGTGCATGCTAGATAACATTAGAATGGTGCTGGCAAGTAGGTCGTCCTAATGTGATAATATTAAATTGGTTATACTAATGCGATACCGCAAAGTAGGTCACAATAGTATAATACCAATTTAATCCCAAATTTCAAGGATACAGTCACAGGCTGAAGTGAGATAGCTCATTTCCTCATAAGCTCAATTCCAAATTTCATTCTGTTAGAAAATTCACTTAGACTATCATACAGAATAGCTTAGATTATTTTCGCATGCTTCACTACAGAATCAATATATAGTTCTCATTACAGACACTTGCCCTTGCTCGAGATCTCACTGGGGCTGAGGAGGTTGGTACCTAGCAGGCCGCAACACATACTCTTTTAGATGGCTCCACTTGATTAGATCTTCAATCACATCTCTGAGGGCTCAACAATCCAAAGTGTTATGCCCAGCTTCATTATGGTAAGCATAAACTTGTTCATGTTTATATTGCCATAAGGAGTCCTCAATGGGTGAGGAGTCCCGAAGTTTTCTTAACTCTTTTCTGTCACAAAAATTTTATCTAGAGTGTTTGATAGGATGCTGTAATGATCATGATGACCTAGAGACTAAGGTCGCTTGACTCTCACTTTCTTTGTGAGCTGGCTATTAGGGTTGATTTTCTGGTCTTCATTGCTTTTCTTCTTATTTTGCACAGATCCACTCACCTTGTCCCTTTGATTCTCTGAACCAAAGGTCTCCTCCCACTTGATTTGCTTGGCAACTTGATCATAAAATTTAGCCAGTTTTGCCATTGGGATTTGTATATGCTTTTATATAGCTTGCCTTCCTTATGAAGTCTTACCGAGATCATTATCAAAATGCTCTCATCAGATGAGCTTTCCATGTTGTCGATCTCACACCTGAAAGATTGTTGTAAGGTGATAAGGGGGCACGGTCTGCCTTTTCAGTGCCTTGTATTGGTTGAGAAATTTTTCCTAGCGTTCTTCCCAACTGCTGATGTTGCGAGTTGGGAGGCTTCTAAATCACGTTCAAGGTGTACCTCCCAATATGGCTGGGAAAATATGACATTTAATTAGGGGGTTACTTGTTTAGAGATCCATCTGGATATTGAACATATCCAGGTGGTTGTGCAAGTCGCTATCCCCATTGTACAGCAGGATAGAAAAGATTTTGAGCTTATGAGTGAGGGCTTCCATCTCAATTTCCTTGGAAAAGGGAGTTCTATCCTTTGAATGACTTTGATCATCTCAAGCTCGAGAGTGTGCCTCTAGCTACTTTGCCCTCTAACGTAATTCTTCTACCAATGAAGTCAATGCCCCAGATCGCTAGCTAGAGGCCTAATGACTCTTTCTATCTTCTTGATCACACGAATGGTGACCTAAAGTGTGCTTTTGGTTAGCTTAGTTCGAACTTGTAGCTTGCTGCTACTGGTGAATGTTCCCAGGTGTAACAACTTTAGCCTACCTATGTAAGCCCTGAGCCTATGCTTATGCTAGCATCTACAATGCCTTAGCCATTTCTCTCACTAAACCTTCTAACGCTTCCTGGTGTTGGTTCCATGTTTGCACTCTGCTAGTTTCAGGGACAATAATGGTAGGTCAGCAGTGAGCTGAGGGGAGCAAACCATTAGCGGCCCTGGCAATGGAAGAACTTGCCATATGACCCTCAAGCTAGTTATTGACAACATCTAGCTCCCTAATGGCTTTTTCCTTGGCCATTATAGCTAAACAAAGAATGAATGGGAATACAAAAAATCAACCAGAACCTAAATGAGTCCCCACAAATGTTGACAGTGGATTTTGATTCGACCCAAATCCAACCAAACATAGAAGTTCTTTTGGACTCAAGCTATAATCTAGTTGAACAAGAAACGATGAAGAGGAAGTTCGGAGGAAGAGTAGCAAAGACATGATACTTTTAACGTGATTTGGACAAAATTGGGTAGCACCTACGTCCACGATAATGTTATTGCTTAAGAGAAATTTCTATAGAGTTTCAATATAGCTATTATCAGCTTGTCTTATAAGGATCCTTCCCCTCCTATTTATAGAGGTTGAAAAGTTACAAGTGTAGTTTTATAAGTTGCAAATATATTACATTAAGCATTGAATGTACAAAGAGAGTTTATATCCCTACTATTGACGGTGAAATTCGATTCGCATGAAGGACCAGAACTTATATCAACCAGATGTGAGTTTTAGGAATCAATGCCGCTTTTGAAGGGTTGTGAGAGATGAGCTGGGAGGAAGAGAGGCGGCGATTTTTAATGTGGTTCGGCTAAACCTGGGCGGTATTGGATCCTATGTCCACGGTGAAAGTTTTACTGATATTGGATAATTTGAAGGAGTTCTATTTACAAGATTGCCTCCTCTTTCTTCCTCTTGCTAACAACGCAATCCTATTTATAGAGGAAGGAGAGGTTTCATGCACTAATTGCTAGCTACAGTTGTGTTACATCAAATAAATGAGAAAAGACAATGAAATGACCACTTTCCGACTGTAGGCTGTGGAAGTAGGCTTTCCCAGGCCGATTTTATAGGCTTATAGCTGTTATCATACCAGGCAAGATATTCTATTGTCTCAAGTGGAGGTTTCTTGCCTTGGGAAGTCCTGAGGGTCATCATAGCAGGGGAAGCGAGTACGAGTAGAGTGATGTTGAGTAGACCCTTGAGCTCTTACTATAGAGTTGCGTTGTCACTGGGGTGTGGCTCTTCGGACCGTATCTCGTGGTGTCGTAATATCGCGGCAAGTGAGACATGGTCTGGCACTTGTAATCACTTTATCATTGCCATTTTCCTATTAATTCGACTGAAGCTCCCGAAAGCTTCTTGCTGAAGCGTGAGGGCTGGTCTTCGTTTCCTCGGGGACTCGTTCTTGCGAGGCCGATTTTGGTATACAACACCTACAAATCGACTTCTGTAGGTTACTTTATATAGGTTGGCCCCTTGTCTACTAGGTCTGTGAGCTGACGTTTATGTGTCTTGTGTTCAACCTCAAGGAGTTTTTGGACTGGTAAAGGACCATACCTCACAATCCTAACTTCTAGTTTGAGGTTATTGTTGATCTTTGACTAGCAAGGATGCACTTGCAAGCATATAGGAGGCGACTTGAATATGCAAGCTAGAGCTCATTTTTGGTGAGTCTAAACATCTACTGTTAGGATCCTATTGGTCTATCTCACATTGTACTAGAAAATGCCTATAACAATAGCTAAACATAGGATTTTTTAACGTGATTTGGCTAAAATTGGGTGACACCGATCCCTACATTCACAGTTCATTTTATTTATCAGTGAAGTTACAGAGTACAAGTGTTTGTTCATGGAGTCCTCCTGATACAATGGCTTAACCCCTTATTTATAGAAGTAGGGGTATAAATGTAATTTGATAAGTTGTAAATATGTTACATTAAATAATAAATGTAAAAGACATCTTAGACTCTTACAAGTTAGTTTTTGTAGATTACTTTTGTTAACCTTAAAGGATATTGTTAACCCCAAATGACTTTTTATTAGTTTTGGATGTTGAAAAACAACTGAAAAGACAGTATTATATTTTCTTGAACTAACACTATTTTTCAGAATGTTTTATTCATTTTCAGGAATTCGTTGATTCAAGATTTTTTGAAGAAG
>JANHAO010019653.1:0-13140 GCA_026873985.1 Saraca asoca
GCTTAGTATTTGTGTATGTGCAAGATATCAAACTAATCCTAAAGAATCACATCTATCAACACTCAAAAGAATTTTTAGATATCTGATAAGGACTAAAAATCTAGGACTCTAGTATCCTAAGTTAGATAGTTGTAGTTTATTAGGATATTCTGATGTAGATTATGTAGCAAGTAAAATAGATAGGAAGAGCACTAGTGGTGCTTGTCAATTTATTGGACATTTATTAGTTTCATGGTCTTGTAAAAAGTAAAACTGTGTTGCATTATCTACTACTGAAGCAGAATATATAGTGGTTGGAAGTTATTGTGCTCAGATTTTATGGATGAAACAATAGTTTTCAAACTATGGATTAAAGTTTCAAAAAATTCCAATACTTTGTGACAACACAAGTGCTATAAATATAACTAAAAATCCTGTTATGCATTCTAGAAGTAAGTACATTCAAAGTAGACACCACTTTTTGAGAGATCATGTTCAAAAAGGAGATATTTCAATAAATTTGTTCAAATAGACTTTCAATTAGCAGATATTTTTACTAAACCTTTATATGAAAAGAGATTTATATTCATTAGAAGAGAAATAAGTATGTTAAATCTTGAAGAAATTGAACAAAATTAGACAATTTCGATTGTTTACTACTATATAATTCTTATTTGATTTTTAGATTCTTATTTGATTTGTTATGTTTGTTATTTTAATGTAAAATCTAACTTAACCATTGGAGCTTCTAAAGTTTGTTTTGTAGGTTTATAAATTTAAAGATTAAGGTACAAGTCTACACAGTTTAGCCATATGTAAAAACTGATTTTTGCACATTGAATCAAATTTAGCATCGATTTACTTCTTTTTGGTGTACATAAATCGGTTATTACATCGATTTCTAATTCAAAAATTTGACATTCTAATTGATTTCAACATCGATGTAGAAAAAATTTCAATGATTCTGTATAATCATTTTAACTGAAACAATCAATTACATAATCAATGCAAAAACAACAATATTTATAAATTAAGGGGGAGCAATGACTTTTAATTTTTTTTCCTGCTTCCCATGTTTTGTTCTTTTTGATATTTCAAAAGGGGGAGAAAAAGCATATAGCTTTATTTTAGATGATTTCCTCCCTCAAAACTCTTTTATTTTGAACCTCATCTAAAATTGTTTGTTAACATAAAAAAGGGGGAGATTGTTAGCCTAGATTACTCTAAGCTACATATTTTCCTTGGTTTTAATGTTGAAAAATAATTTTATCTAACAATATGCTTTAGTGCTTTTGATTTGTTATGTAGATTGAAAGATATTTGAATCAAGATTCAAGAGATTGAAGATTAGTTTTTAGGATCTTTTGTAAATAATTTCAAATGATATTTGATCCAAATACTTTTAACTAAACAATGAGGTAGAAAAATCACTTGAAGAAAACAAGATTTTATAAAACTATTTTTTTTACATCATGAATCGATTTGCACATCGATGCATTGAAGAACATATGAAAATTTATATCGCAATCGAAGTTGCAATCGATGCATAAAGGACAAATTTGAAAAATTATTTTACCGAAGGTTGGGAAAAATGGCTACTTCGATGTAGTAATCGATGCGAAGACTGTAAACAATAGACTTCACTTTGATTACTACACTGATTAATTAGTTGTAACCACCTGTAATTGATGCGACAATAGGTGTAACAACTAAAAGTTAGTTATTCTGTTACAGGTGGTTACAACAGTTATTCAAACCTAACTGTTTTCCCTATATAAATGATTATTCATAGTTTTTCTACACAATTTAGTGTGAAATCATTAGAAAAAGAGCTGAAAATGTTTTTCTCTCTACCTCATTAAACTTTAGAGATTTTTACAAGAGTTTTGGATCAAAGATCACTTGAGTTTATCTTAGTTTTGTTTAAGATTTTCATCTCAAACACTGGTATTGTATTCTTTAATCTCTTTTCACTCAATTTCTTTTTATTTGAGACTTCTAGGTTTTAGAAATCTATATAGGTTTAGAAGAGCCTATCTCAATTCTTCTAGGTTAGCAAGAAGCCTATGTAAAATCTTGTGTGTTTGTTGTAAAACTGGCAATTCAAGAGCCTGGTAATCCTAATAATTTTTGTTTTTAATTTAAGAGGTGGTTCAGTTGAGAAAGATCAAGTGGAGTGGACTTGAATTGCAGTTTCAATTTAAGTTGAACCACTTTAAAAATCAGTGTCTTCAACTTTCTTTTCTTCATTTACATTTTAATTGCTCTTGCTATTAATCTTTAATCTTTACCATCTTCACACTTATTGGTTATCAATCTTCTACATATCTCATTAAAAGAAACATTAAATTTGATAAAGGTGTATATAAATTCCCTAATGGGAAAAGGGCAAGATCCATTTATTTTTCACAATTTAATCTTTTTACTGGGATCAACAATTTTCATATTTACTCTTTCAAATTGTTGTTGCATGACTCTAAGAGTAAGCATGACTTTATCATGTTGAGATCCTCCACCTTCCATCTTTAAGCAAGAAATAAAATCTGCAAAAATAAATGTTAGGAGAATATGGACCTCACCAATTCACACCTTCACAAGTGTTTTGATCACTCCACTCATATTTTGTTCACACAATTAGTCTTTTACCCTTAATTGTGCTCACACATTATTGCCTTTTACTACTCTAGTCCACTCTTTTGAGTCTTATGAGAACTAAGTAACAAATCTTGGAGTTTACACAATGTAGCAATCAAAATCACTCAACACTTAAGTCACTAAAATGTAGTATGAACTAACAAGAATAAAGAAGCAAGGAATGAGCAAGAAACACAAAAGGAATTGAACAATAAAAAGGAGGAGACTTTAGGCCAAAGCAGGGGAATTTTTAGAAAATTTATAGAAAAATTTCAGAGGATTTCAAGGAAAAGCAAGAAAAAAATTCAAGTAATTACACCTCAATTTGAGTTTAGGCTTGTATTTTGATCATGCAATCTAACAAAAACATATTCAAGTTAATCACAAAGGAAATTAACTTAAAACAACTTTTTAGATTAGCTAGGACTTAGGTCAAAAGGTTGCAAAAAATTTCTCTTTATTAGACAGCACTTGTTTTTCTTTTTGGTTCTTTTTCTTTTGTTCTATTCTTTAATTCTTTCTTGTTTTTCTTTGCTTCTTTGGTTTCTTTTCCTTTTTCCAATTTTCTTTTCTTTGTTTTTGCCTTTCCACTTTTGTTTCATCACCACTCTTTTGATTTTTCTCAATAATGTATGTGTTGCCTAGAATTCTTTGTGTTTTAGCACTTTGCAAAACTTTTGAGTAGCCCAATGACACTTAAATTCAATCACAATTGGCACAAATCAATTTCCATTTATGTATGCTCAAAATATGTCTAAGGAGCAAAACACAATCAAAAACCATGCTGGGATAGCAGTAAAAATTCTAAAAAATGAAGGCCAAAGTTTTGGTCAACAAGGAAAAAATAAGGGATAATAACAAAATTTTAATTGTAGGAAGAAATGGTTTCAAATCACACCAAATGATGTATAATTCACTCCCACACTAGTTGACACACAAGAACAAAGCAAAAAGACACTAAAACAATTCAACAAACACTTGAAACGCAATAAGAAACAAGAAGAAAATTATGCAGAAATTTGCATAGAACTTTCATTACAACAAGCAAGGAAATGAAATTGAAATGAAGCAAATTAAGTAGAAAAAATTTACTCAAACAAAATTGACATCAAACACTTAATGTGCAATAAGATTACAAATTTTTTTTGCATAAATTTGATGCAAAAAACTAAAGAAAATAGAACCAAAATTCAGTTAGCAAACCAAAGCAAATAGCAAAAGTTTTAGTAAGCAATTGCAACTCATTTGGACATTAATTGGTCAAGCAATTGAGCTAAAAAATGTACAACAAAAATCATTGATGTTCAGTACCAATGTGAGAGGTAAATTGAAGCAAAAACATGGGAAAATGAAGAGGTATCACCTAAATTGAAAGAGCCAAAGTTCTAATACTAAACTGATGTGATTAACTTTGGAGATGCCTATGGATCTATCTTCAATTTGGCAATTTAACACCCAAAATTGAAATAAAGAGTAGGATTTTCAAACCAAACTCTAGAAAGATAGAAGGATTGATAAGTGATGAAGATTGTGAGGGTCCCAAAAAACAAATCTTGCCCTTTTTATGTTTGTAAATTTTATACTCTTTAACCCTGCGAGATTGGATTCTTGTTGCACAAGGTTTTTCAAAAAAAATTTCTATTAGAAGATAAAGAATATATTGAAGTGACTAGAATTGTTATGAATTCAATTTTTCCTATTTAGATTGAGTAGCACAGAATATCATAATTGTAGAATACAGTGCAATTAGATCAAAATTGCAATCATACAATCATGCAATAGGATGTTACCTATGTAGAATTGAAAGATACAGAAAAAATAAATCAAGAAACACAAGGGTTTTTAAAGTGTTCAACTTCACTTGAAATCATAGATGAAATCTACATCCACTAGATCAATCCTCAACCAGATAATCTCTTTTATTATAATTCATAGGATTCAAACTAGGCTCCTGAAAACCAATTTACAACAAGATTTCACAGAGCTCTTGCTTAGCCTAGATACACTAATAATACACCTTTATCTTAATTGTAATCAACCTTCAAACTAGGAGAAGATTCAAAGGAAGATCAACCTTTTCCTTATATCTCTAGTTCCTAATCAACCTCAGAAACTAAAAAATAAACAAGAATATGGTAAAAGAAAAACAATACCAAAGTTTGAAATGAAAATCTTAAACAGCTAATTGTATAATCCTTAGAGAATTTGATTCAAGTAGCTAATGAATTCTTGATTTGAGAGGCTAAGTTAGATCAAGTGAAGCACAAGAAACTTTCTTTATTTCACACTTAGAATGATAGAGAAATGATATGAGTTCTTATGATAAAATGAGTGTGCAAGGGTATTTATAGTTATTGTAATCGACATTTGAATATAACTAATTTTTAGTTCTTGAATTGATTTAAGAATCGATTCGTAGCGGTTATAACTAACTAATAACTAACTAATCGATTTGTAAATTGATTTAGCTTGTGAAAATCACAAAGAAATTCATGACCAAATCGATTTATGAATTGATTACCTCTATATAAAAAGATTTTTGAATTGATTGCATACTTGATTTAAAATGTTTTCCAATATTTTGGTAAAAACATTTTCAAAAACTTATCTTCACGAATTAATTTAGGAATCGATTTTACCATATTCCAAAAGATTCTTTCTATAAATTGATTCATAAGGTGAAAAATAATATTTTATGAAAATTTTACTTGTGAGAATGCATTAGAAAATATGGTTAGAAAACATTTGATTTAAGCTCATTTTATTTGATTTATTTCAGCCTCAGAAAATTAATTTAGTAAAATATTTGGATCAAAGACTGATTGGATTACACTTGCAAAGATCCTATAGAAATCAACAAACCCTAAAACTAGTTGGATCTATTGAAATCTTCAATGCCACTTGATCAACTTTAAGTCTGCAAAAAGAACAAATACTCAAAGTATATGGTTTTATCATGACATCAAATAAAATTATTTTTTAACATCACAACTAAAGAAGAAATGATAGCTAGACTAATCAATTTCCCATAGCTAGGCTAACAAATTGATGCCACAAAGAAGAAATTCTTTGACAAGTCTTGAAGTTCTAGTAAGAACTTTAAAAGAGCACTTTGCTCAAAGAAGAACACTTGTCAATTCTCAATCATCAAATCTAAATTGTTAAAGGAACATGTCTCCCCTCATAGCAAGTAGACTCAATTATGGGTTGGGTTCAAGTCCTAAATAAGCCCAATTAAACTCCTAAAGAAATAACCAAATAAGTAAGCTAATTAAGTTCAAGACAAAGTTGACCAATTAGCTAAGCAAAAGGCCAGATGAAACTCTCACTATGCTAGCCAAAAGTTTTGGCTGCTAAATAGCCCAAAAACTTCTGAACCTAAGTTTCAATTCACCTAAAAAAATAAAGGAAAATAAATGGTTAAACAACCCCAAAACAAAGCCATACCAAAGTCAAAGATAGCCTAAGACACAATACAAAATAATAGCCCAAAAATATATATAAAAATAAAACACAAATGATAGATTGGCTGCCCAAAACTAGCCAGCTTCCAAGCTTCCAAAATAGCTCTCCTTTGGTGCGTTAAGGGAATGTCAAGCCTCTAAGCAAATGACCTTTGAACCTCCAAGCCCAAGCCCTTCTTGTGCACTCCAAAATGCATGACAGAGTCCTTAAATTGCTTTTTCCATCTTTTTGGCCCTTCCCTTTATCACGAGTCCACTTAGAACTTGCAAAGCTTCTTGATGATCCTTAGGTTGGTCCTTCATATTCTCATCATTCCTTCTCCTTAAAAGGATTCAACCTCAAATCAAAACTTGCATCAAAAGGAGAAAGGTTAGGAACATTAAATGTCGCACTAATATTAGAATTGCCTAGAAAATCCAACTTGTAGGCATTGTTATTTATCCTTGCCACCACTTGGAAAGGTCCATCTCCTCTTGGATGAAGCTTTGTCTTCTTTTAAGCCGAAAACCTTTATTTTCTCATATGTAACCACATCTAATCACTTGGCTCAAAAATTGCACCATCAAGAGGGATAGAACACCAAATTGACTTAATTCTTGGAGCCTCAATTCCAAACTAGGAAACCTATAGAACAAACCCCAAAGAGGCCAAAGAAATTCAAAGACAAGTGGAGGAGCTCATGGCTAAAAGTTAGATTAGAGAGAGCATAAGTCCTTGTGTGGTTCCCTTCTTGCTAGTGCCTAAGAAGGATGGAACATGGAGAATGTGTGTTGATTGCTAACCAATTAACAAAATAACTGTAAAGTATAGACATTCTATCCCTGGGCTTGATGATATGTTGGATAAGTTGCATGGATCATGTGTGTTCTTTAAAATTGATTTAAATTATGGTTAGCATCAAATTAGAATGAGATTAGGAGATGAATGAAAAACCACTTTCAAAACTAAGCATGGTTTATATGAATGGTTAGTTATGTCTTTTGGCTTGACAAATGCTCCTAGTACATTTATGAGGTTGATGAACCATGTTTTATGTGCTTTCATTGGAAAATTTGTGGTTGTCTATTTTGATGATATACTTATGTATAGCAAAAATGAACATAAACATATTGAGCATTTGAGATATGTTTTGCAATGTTTGAAGGAAGGACAATTGTATGCCAATTTTGATAAATGTTCTATTTCCTTGGAGAAAATTAATTTTTTGGGTTATGTGGTGAGTGGCGAGGGTATCGAAATGGATGTGGAGAAAGTGAAAGCCATTAGAGATTGGCCAACCCCCTAAACCATAAGTGAGGTAAGAAGTTTTCATGGTTTAGCTAGTTTCTATAAGGCTTTGTGAGAGATTTTAGCACCATAGCTACACCCTTGACCGAGCTTGTGAAGAAAAATGTAGGATTTAAGTGGGAGGGTGAGTAAGAGAGAGCTTTTGATTTGCTTAAAGAGAAATTAACTTCTGCCCCTGCACTTGCTCTTTCTAATTTTTCTAAAGCTTTTGAAATTGAATGTGATGCTTCAAGATTTGGTATTGGAGCTATTTTGATGCAGGAAAGACTTCCCATTGCATTATTTAGTGAAAAGCTTAATGGAACATCTCTTAACTGTCCTAGATATGACAAGGAACTCTATGCTTTGGTTTGGGCTTAGAAGACATGGCAACACTACTCGTGGCCAAGGGAGTTTGTCTTCTGTACTGATCATGAGTCCTTGAAGCATTTGAAAGGGCTAGGAAAGTTGAACCATTGGTATGCGAAGTGGATGGAATACATTGAGACATTTTCCTACACCATCCAATACAAGCAAGGTAAAGAGAATGTGGTAGCCAATGCCCTTTCTCATAGGTATTCCCATATCTTAACTATGCATGCTAAATTGCTAAGTTTTGAACACATTAAAGAATTATATGTGGATGACCATGATTTTGCTAGTGTGTTCAATAATTGTGAGAAGGTAGCTTTTGGTAAGTACTTTTAGTTAGATGGCTTTCTCTTTAAAGAAAATAAATTATGGGTTCCCAAGGGTTCATTAAGGGATTTGCTAGTTAGAGAAGCTTATCGGGGGATTAATGGGACATTTTGGCATTACTAAAACATTGGCTATTTTGCAAGAGCACTTCTTTTGGTTGGGTATGAAACATGATGTAGAAAAGCTTTATGGAAGTTGTATACCTTGTAAAGAAGCTAAATTTAGAATCATGCCTCATGGTCTTTACATTCCATTCCCTATTCTTAGTGAACCTTGGATGGATATTTCCATAGATTTTTTACTCGTTTTGCCTAGGTCTAACAAGGGGAAGGACTTTATTTTTGTTGTGGTTAATAGATTCTCTAAAATGGCTCACTTCATTGCATGTAATAAAATTGATGATGCTACACATGTTACTGATTTATTCTTCAAAGAGGTTGTGAGATTGCATGGAGTGCCTAGGAGCATTGTATCGGAAAGAGATGTTTAGTTCTTAAGATACTTTTGGAAGGTTCTTTGGGGGAAATTGGGAACTAAATTGTTGTTTTCTACCATTTGTCACCTTTAAATCGATGGACAAACCGATTTAGTGAATAGCACTTTATCTATGTTGTTGAGATCTATCATCCAAAAGAACTTAAAGAATTGGGAACGGTGTTTGCCTCATGTAGAATTTGCATAGAATAGAAGCGTACATTCGATTACTCAATTTTATCCTTTTGAAATTGTGTATGGTTTTATTTTACTAACCTCTTTGGATTTATTGCCATTACTAATTGAGGAATGTGCTACCCTTGATGGAAAAAGGAAGGCTGAACAAGTGAAGTAACTCCATGAGCAAGTGAGGAAAAGCATTGAGAAAAAAAATGGAATAATATGCACAACAAGCTAACAAAAGGTGCAAGAAGGTGGTTTTTGAGCTAGGAGATTGAGTGTGGTTGCATATAAGGAAAGAAAAGATTTTGACTTAATAGCAGACCAAGCTTCACCTAAAAGGTGATGGTCCATTCCAAATAGTGGCAAGGATCAATGACAATGCCTATAAATTAGATCTTCTTAGTGGTTGCAATATTAATGCTTTCTTTAATGTTTTTAAGAGGGAGGGAGGGATAAGAACTTGAGGGACCAAGCTAGAGATCAACAAAAGGCTTTGCACTTTCTAATGGGACCTATGACAAGAACTAAGGCTAGGAGGATGAAGGAAGCTATTCAAGGGCTATGTTACATATTATGGAGCACACATGAGGAGCAAGGCCTTGGAGATTCAAGACTTATTTGCATTAAAGCCATGTCACCCACTTAGACCACTTATAGCATCCAACATGGTAGCCACTTGGAGTGTCCACATAGCAACATGGATGATTATTTTTGTCACACTTGGGTATGAAATAGACTATTTATTGTTTGATTTTGTGGGTTATTTTTGACATTATGTTTGATGCCACTTAGGAGGGTTGAATGATCTATTTTATAGCTTATTTTGAATCTTTGTAATAACATAGACTTATTTTTATTTTGGCTATTTTGTTTAGTATTTTTAGTGGGCTTTTTGGGACATTAATCCAACCCATTTGAGTAAGTGATATCTAAAAGGGAAGGCTTATTTCCCTTAAAATTTAGATTACTTATTTTATGAAATTAAAGAGTGTTCATTTTCTTGAGAGCTTCCTTTCTTAGATTTCTTCATGAACTTGAAACTTATCAAAGAGTTTTCCTCTTTATGGTGTCAAATCCATCACTTATCACTCTCTTTCTACTTATTCCAGAGTGTGGATGAATATCCTTCTTTTTCTTTTCCTCTTTGTTGTTAAATTAGAGAAAGGTCTAAGGGCATCTCCATGGGAGATCATATTAAGATTGCTATCCTATGACCTAGAATCAGTTTCGGTATTTGGATCATAAGTGGAGATCCATCCCTTATTTTGGTGCAAATCCAAGCTTATAAGATAGCTAAGATCCATTCCTCACAACATTTATGAAAGGCTTAAGGTGAAACTACACCAATTTTATTGAGTTTCAAGGCTATTGATCTGATTGTCAAATTCTGCTATGGGTTGGATTGCTCTGCAAGACTATATTAACTTTTGACCCCACAAGTTAGGAATTAACTTTTTAAGCTAGGTTAAGGCTATTAGATTGATAAGAGATGAAGCTATATTTCATATGAAGAGACCCATGTCCAATTGAGCTTCTTTCGTACCCTAATCAGTAGTCCAAGTAAAGGCAATGTAGTGAGCTCTTATAAAAGCTTAGCTGAACCCTAATTGTAATAATTTATTTCATTCTTTTATAATTCCCTACTTTTGTAAAGAGGAGGAGCTCTACTAGGACAAGAACACAAGCCCCCTTTAGGTCTTTTTTTTTATTTTTGTTTTTATTTTTATTTCAATGTATAGCTACACTTCTATTTCAATCTAAGGAAATTTTGTATCAATTCTTTTGCTAATTGTAAGACTTTTTCTATTGTTAATTTGTTCCTAATTTGATTCTCTCTTTTAATGCTAATAATTGCTTTGGATGATTAATTAAGATGTCCAATTAATTAATTATTCATTCCTGCTAGTTAAATTTCTATAAGCAATGTTGCTTATGATTGTTTGGCATTGGTAGCAATAGGGTTTTTGATTGTGGGCTGGTATAAGTCAATTATCCTAGACAATTAGACATAATTAATTGATTTATTATTAGGGTAAATTGATTAATTATTCTTGGAATTTTAAGATCTTAATGCTATTAGTGAATTGGTAGAGGTGCTGGGCTTCAATTGATTCAACAATAAGAATTAATGATATGATCTTCCTTGGAGATGCCTATGGACCTTTTCCAATTCAGCAACAAAGATGAAAAGAAAAAGAAGAATATTCATGTTATACTCTAGAATAGGTAGAAGGAGAGCGATAAGTGATGGATTTGATTCCACAAAGAGGAAAACTCTTTGATAAGTCTCAAGTTCATGAAGAACCCTAAGAGAGGAAGCTCTCTAGAAGATAAACACTCTTCAATTTCATAAAATGAGTAATATGAATTCCAAGGGAAACAAGTCTTCCTTAATAGCTATCACTAAATCACAATGGGCTGAACTAACAAGGCAACAAGACTAACAAAAGTACTAAACAAGTCAGCCAAAATAAAAAACCTAAGCTATCATAAAATTTCCAAACTCAAAACCAGTCCTCTATAGAGTAAAAACGCTAGTTTCATTTTAGCCTCTATGTTGACCTTCAAAACTACATAGTTTCATTAAGTGTAAAGCTTGAAATCATTAGGCTATACCTTAGGGATCTTTGAGCTTTGGTTTGAGCTCATTTGACCCCTTGAAGCTTCAGTTATGATCCAATCATTGTGACAAGGTCAATCTGGATGAAAAATATTAGGACAATTTCATGGTAAATTTCAAGACTCTAAATGGCATAATTGGGCTTTGGCCTCAACATGAAAGTTATATAGATTTCTCTTAGCTTTCCAACCATATAAAGATCAACCCAATCCAACATTAGAAACTCAAGTTATAGCCTAAATCCTAAAATAGTGTAAAAAAATCTAGCATTAAACAATTAATTTAATTAAGCTCCAAATCATGACCAAATCTCAACACAAGACTGATTCACTAAATTAAACTCAATCAACATCCTAAGAGGCAGAGTATAAGAGGAAATAAATGGAAAAATATTTTACTCATCAAAGAGCCCTTGATGACCCTTTGAGTGATCCTTTGAGTTTCCATCAATTAATCAGGATGCTAAGCTTGATTAGCCAATTTAGAGAGCAATTCGCAAGAATTGGTTAGGTGCTAGGCTTAATTAGATATTTTCTAAGTTGTCAAAAAGAGAATAAAATCTTTGTATCAAGGATCAGTCACAAAGTTGATTATAAGAGTCCCTTGGATTGAAGTTTTTCTCCTTAGATATCGCCTTTTCCTTTGCTTCTATTTGCTTATGTTATTGTTGTTAGTTTAATTTTTGTTTCTAATTAGTTAATGACCAACCCCCCATTTTCTATTGTTACTACACTAAAACTAATCACTATGGTTTGACATGGACTCGCTAGCGCTATTAGCACAGGTAGTTCAATATTATCTTTGCTAGTCCCGACAGTCGTCAACTAGCAAGCCACATGATGGGGGCTAAGTTTCACTACCATCAAAATGGAGTCCTGTAGGACTATGGAAGTAAAATGGACACTGACAAAAATTAAAACTTTTGTTTAGTAAGGTTTCATGCAATTGGAATCAAAATGCCTTGTTTTGTCAATATTTAGAATAAAACCTACTAACTTTTTCTTTCTCAAATAGTACTCAGTGAGTATTACTCACTTCATTACAAACAAAGACACCAAATCACATAGCAAAGATGAATTTGTGTAGGACTACACTAGAGAAGTAGTATGAACCTTGATGTTGAACAACTTCCCGTGATTGGACTTGGCCGTGAAGTTTTGGATTCTACTCCTTTAATTATTGTAATTCAACATTTAATTGATTCATCCTATAGTTAATAGTCTCAAGTTGTAGGAATAATTCTTCATTATTGGATTTGAAAACCTATTTATAATCTTTAGGTTCCTTAATTCATGTAATTGCAGCTTGATATTTGTGAAAACCATAATTAAGAATAACTTTATGATGAAAAATTCTACTAAAAACCAATGAAACAATCTTAAAAAATAATGAATGATTAATGAGAGCATCATCAAGGTTAATCAACTCAGAAGCAAATTCATCAATACACTCAATTTCAAATTTATCTATTTTTAATGCAAAAGTGTCAACATAGATTTTGGTTTTGTAAAATTTAGTTGCTTAGATTTAGTGCATGCAGGCCCTTTTAATTTCTTTTCTTTTTGTAGTTGTACTTCCTTATTAGATATAGAAACCAATCTTTTTGATTAAAAAACCCTTCCTAAGGTCTATAAGATCCATGGTGTGACAACAAATAGAGAAAACTTTTAACTAGATCAAAGAGTTAATCCCCACTTAAATGAAAATTCTGATGTAGAAGTAAAACAAGAAGATAAGAAAGCAGCAATTATAATTGTTAGCCTTAGAGGTTGTTAGATCATGATACTTTAAGCTACATAGTGGTTTTAATGTTGAAAAAG